>CAJNDV010016036.1:22976-45323 GCA_905221635.1 Symbiodinium sp. CCMP2456 | reverse complement strand
CTGTAGTCTTCCTTCTATTAAAACTCATACAAATCTAGGGCCCCCCCTAATGTTTTAAATCAACTTTCAATTGTAGGCCCAAAACCATAAATTTCCGGGGGGCGGCAGATTTAATATTAGGGGAGGCTTTAATAATAGTGGGAAGCGATTATAAGACCATGTATAGGGGTCCCTAGATAGGTGAAGAGGTACGGAGGCAGGTAGACAGGTGGGTAGGTAGATGGATCAATACAAATAATATTGCTGGTGCAGCGATTGCCTGTACTGTTGACTGTACCGCTTTCAGCGCTGTGTGCACCGACTGCACCAAATCGCCATTCCCAAAATGCCCGTGACCGAAACAACAATTTTTGAATTCCCCAAATCCAAGTGTTTACCTTGAACCCACGCGCCTGGCATCCTTCGCCATCATGCTTGTCAAAGGAAGCTTCAATGTATCTCGTAAGCAAACTATTCAACACAGAAGATGCAAACACCAAATAAAACCAAGCAAGAATAATCTGATTACCCTAAACTCAAACCCTAAATCCTATACAACCTAAACTAAACCCTACACCGAAAAACCCCAAAAACCACAGCCCCTTCTTACTGGGAGGGCGTGCCATGCGCGTGGCGAGCTTTGCAGGGCTCGCTGAGGCACTCCACAGAGCCTTCTCCGGTGACCTGGGCTTAGGGTAACTAGGGGTTAGGGTTTCGGGTTTAGGGTTTAGGGTTTAGGGTTTAGGGTTTAGGGTTTAGTGTTTAGGGTAACTAGGGTTTAGGGCTTAGGGTACTTAGGGGCTACTAGGATTTAAGACAAATGCTTCCAGCCTCCAGGGTCTAGGGTTTAGGGTAATTAGGGTAAGTAGGGCTACTAGGATTTAAAGCTAATGTTTAGGGCTCTTGGCCAGTAGGCGGGATTCAAGGCTTCGTATTAGGGGTTAGGGATAGTAGGCTTATTCGGCTTTTTGGGATTAGTAGAGTTATTGCGGTGACCTGGGCCCCACTGTGTCCAGTACCAACATAGTGGGTTTCAACATCGTCGTGGGCTAGGGTTTACGGTTTTGCTATGGTAGGTTTAGGGTTTTTGCACAGTAGGCTTAGGGACTTGGGTTTTTGAACAGTAGGTTTAGGGTTTAGGGTTTTGTCGCATTGCAAAGGTCCATGGGTTTAGGCAATTAAATAATTAGGGTTTGGGGTGTAGGGTGGTATATATACTATTTACTGTTACTTGGACCCTTTTGGAGCCTGTTGTTCTGTTTCCAAAACCAGAAACCCAGAAGGAATCCTCCTGAAGCTGTCTGCTTCCGGGATCTCAGAGGAGGCGGGGTGCCATGTCTGAGTTTAGGGGTTTTGGGTTTAGAGTTTATAGGGTTTATAACGGTTTAGGGTTTAGGGTTGCTTTCATAGAGCTCTAAGCTCCATAGGACCAGTTTTTACACGAGAAGTCTCTTGCTCCCGCGTCCAAGCCAGCAGCGCCGGGGACTCCGGAAGCTGACGGCGCGTGCACGGGTTGAAGGCTTTCGGGCTGAAGTCTCCCTTTTGAAATTGGGTGGGCGGACCTTAAGGACGAAAAGAGCCCCAAAAAAAGGGTTTAAGGCTCATATACCATATCGGGATTCATAGTATAAGGACATAGGGCCTCTACTTGTTAATTAGGGTTCTTTTCGTCCTTAAGGGATGGGTGGGGGAGTTAGGAATGTGTACCAGCCCAAAGCATGAAGTTGTCATGGGCCGTTGTGCAGCCGCGGCGCAGTCCACGCGCCGCTGCCCGCCGCATGCGAAAGGAATGCTCCTGGCTTTGTTGTTGCTGACGGTAGATCTCGATATTGATATAGAAAAACAGATATAACATGAATATAGGGTTTTAGGGGATATCTCAGGTTTCAGAGGGGCTTAAACGGTTTACACTGTCACTCGGAAGCTCCGGCGTTGAGGTTTTCAGCACAAACTAGGGTCTATAGGGTTTATGGGTATATACATATATATATATATATATGCACATGTATAAGAAGCCTAAACGCATTAGTGACTAGAATGGGGTTTGAGTTGAAGTTTGCTATCCTTCTGATAGGTAACCCTAGGGAATAGTGCATCTAAGTATTCATGCTTCTTTTGGGAGTCAATGACCTGCAATTTCAGTCGCACCCTGTAACTGGGACCCTCACTTCGCTCTGATGTACATGACGAAAGCTCCGGGTCTTTTCCTTGAACATGCCAAGCCAAGACTGGTATCGCTAAAATTTAAGAACAGTGTCATCATTAATATCACTATTGCCAATATGATTAATAGTTGTGTTCTAATGAACAGGCCAAGCCAAGACTCCTTTTAGCATCGCCAGACGCGTAGAACTGTCTTCTTGCAGCAAGCCCACAAACCCGGAGACTTCCGCCTTCTCACCGCCTTCTCACTTAGGCCTTTGAGGGGTTCCTAGTGTTGATGATATAAATCCTGCTTTACCTTCCTAAGGATGCTAAACTGTGCAAATTATGGCCTTTTTTCCTTGTTATGGGTAATGCAGAATTTTTTCCACGACCGTATGTAGGTACTTTAAGAGGAGTTAAGGGTTTTGAAGGCCCAGGTATATACTATACTAGCTACATGGAGCCTTCGGGCTAGGCCCCGGCAACATTCTTATGTCGGGCCTCGGCAGCAAGGCGCTCCAATCGCTCGGCCAAGCGTTCGAGCTGCTTCTGGCGAGAAAGGCTCACGGCAGTTGATGGGATAATTGGTAGTTGAAGGGGCAACCCACAGGATTCATCAACATAAATCCTGCACTATACCCCATAACAAGGAATGTACCATAATTCCCATAGTTTAGGGTCCTTAAGGTAATGCAGGATTTATGTCATCAACCGCATGTCACCCTAGAGGAGACTACATCTAACAGGTTTCCAGAAGTGCCACCTACTTTGGGGTTCAGGAACCCTAAACCCTAAACGGTCTTCGGCTTTCGGCGGGCTCTTTGGCGCATCTTAGTTTGAAATCTTGTAGGCACCTGACCCCGAGGCTCCATGTGCTACTGGAGTATCTACCTACATCAAGCCTGAAAGTGCCTACAGAGAGGAGTCCCTCTAAGCTCGAAGTATATACTACCTAGGCACATGGAGCCAAAGGGTGATGGTTTGCTCTGACCCCGCCTTCTCCGAATCGTCCGGCAGATCGGCCATGACCCGAGCCCACCAACCTTTGCAAAATCGGCTGGGATTTAAGGTCTACGGTTTTGGAGTGGTAGCTCGGGTACGGCTCGCGGTTATGGGCTTCTGGGTTGAGTGGTTTGGGGGCGTAGAGGGTGTCGGAGGCATCAGATCGAAACAGCTTTGGAAAGCGATGTACATACTTTGCAGATGCGGAACTCAGGTGAGGAAGAGATGAGAGTCGAAATTCTTACGCTTCTTCGTGCTGTATGCCCGGATGCAAACCGCGGAACACAAGTGCTTCCATGATGTCAATGGGGTTTTGGGGTATGTTAGCATGTAGGGCATGTTAGCGTGTACTCATTTTGGGAGTACAAAGGGGACATCAATATCAACATATGCTAACTATTCCCGCCCCTATGGCAGCCTCTAACCCCTTTGAAACTTGAAGCATCTAGAATCCAATGTGGGGGCCTTAGTCATTTGAAAAGGGTTTTGGGGTATACTGGACTATGTTCATAACAAGGAGCCCCAAAAGAGTCTTGGACAGTACTGGTAATCATTTAGGCCCCTATGTTAGACCCGAGTGTCTGCAGCACCGCGATACTTGGAGTCGGACTTCGCTTGCTCCGAAAACCAAGACCCTCGAATATGAAGGCCGCCAAAAGTAGTACAAATGGCCCGTTATAGTCCTTGTGAAGTTATTGTAAACCGCAACAAAAACTCGAGTTCAACCATGGGTCTAGGGTTGCAGGTGGTCTAGGGTTCAGGGCCGACCGGTTTGGGTCACCCTCACACTGACTGAGGCTTTTGGGGTTTTGGCCCTAGAGGGTTTGGGGTTCAGGATGTAGGGCAAACCCATACACAAGATCCTCAAACCCACATCCACAGACCATCCTTTGAAGAAGCCTCGTATGCAGCCTTGTCCGAATACTATTTTTTAAATATACTTAAGGTGGCGGTATGACGATTTTTGTATTCCTGGCGGCTGCAGTATTGGCCATTGCTGCGTGGCGTCTCTATTGGTGATCATGTGTGTTTCTTATGCGGTCCTCTCATGGTGGGCCTCCGCTCGCAAGCGATGCAGCGGCTCAGTGGCATGGAAGGACGAAGCCTCGAAAGAGATCATGTTGAAGCGTGCCAACAAGCATGGTGTTTGGCCTGTGGGGCCTTTGGGGCATCTTTTGCTGTTAGCACTAAGCCTTGAAAAGCCCTTCGCCCTCGTCTTGGTAGACCGTATGACTTAGGAGTGGCTACAATGACCCTTAGAGAACGCAACTCAACAGGAAACCCCATTGCAGACACGGGCAAAGTCCTATCGAAACTCCGTGGAAACAACGTCACGTATGCCAGCGTAGATCCTCAAACAGCGATAGAGTACCACAACGACAATGGTCAAGAAAACGACGACCAAGAAGAGCATCACGAGACCACCAAGAGATCACAGAGGGAGACGAATCACCGGCGCACACATACACACACGGCCAAACAGCTTTCCGGCGGGATGCAGTAGGACAGCTACAACGCTTGCCCCAAGGACTCGTGGGAATTAAAGAATCAACAAGAACTCTGCTAATCTCCCTTGGTAACCCGTGAACCGAGGGGCTCTGCAGCTCCTTCTCGCCAGCCATGGGCGGATACTAGTGGCCGGTTCTCTTTCGGTTCTGAGCTTGGGGGGGGGTTGAAGCTTCCGTCTTGGAGGGTAGGCTTCGTGGAGCTTTCAGTGTACGTGGGGGGATTTAGGGAATGACTTTCCTGCAGCTCCCTGCAGCTCAAAGATGTCAGAACCTGTTGAGTCTTATTTTTGTAGTCTTGGTTCCCGGTGGCTTTCCGGAGTTGGGCTCGTGGACGGGTAGCCTTGGGCTCTAAGGAAGCTGCAGGGTTTAAGGTGTTGGCTGTAGGAGTAAGGGTTTAGGGTTTAGGGTTTTAGGGTTTAGGGTTTTAGGGTTTAGGCCTCCGGGGTTTACTATTCAATTGGCCCATTAGGCGTTAGAGGAGTTTCGGGTTCGGGGTTTTTGTCCCTCTCGCATTGTTGAGAACCATGCTCACGGCGAGGTCTGCTTTGGGTTTAGGGTTTCGGGTTCGGGGTTTAGGGCTTCGGGCTTTCGGTGGGATATATCTTCCTACAGGGGTTCCGAGCCAGGGAGGCTGTTCGGGAGCAGGTGAAGAGTCGAAAAGTCCGGAGCCCGAAATCGAAGTTCGGGAGTGTTCGTGGGTTGTTGCGCTTTATTTTTAGTATTCAGATATTATTGGTATTCAAGGGCTCCACACCCTAAGAACTTGTGGGGATCCTTTGGGCTCTCTCTTTCGCCTCCCAGATAGAAGGACTGAGAGTTTGGGATGCGGAACTCACACAAGGGCTCAAGTTTTGGGACTTCTTATCAGGTAGGATCCTGATCATCGACGTGGTCACCGGGTTACAGTTAGGGTACGAGCATCGTCGCGATCAGCTTCTTCTCCAATACGACCCTGTCCTCGACTATCCTACCCTTTGCTACCAGCACGGCCATCTTCATTAGCAGCAGCATCATCATCACCATCATCATCATCAGCATCATCATCATAACAGCAATCGTCGTCACCGTTGTGGTCATGGGCTTCATATCTGTCATTAGTGCAACAGCGAAAAAGACAGAAATCCTCATCATCACAACCCTGCCACCACCACGCTCAGCTTTAGAAAGGATGCCGTGCGGACATGCAAGGACATGCACACAAAGGTCACAAAGGCATCCGGGCCAAGATGTTTGTTTGTATCTATATCTGTGTTTTCTGTATGATTATGTACAAGTGATTTTGTGTGTGCGTGTGGAAGACGCAGCGACACTCTCATGCACAAATGCACAGACAGATACATCCAATGTGGGATGGCGGTGTTAGACGGATCTGTTCGAGTGGCACATGCTTTAGTGCAACACATGGAAGCGACCAGCAAGAGATCTTGGTGGGAGTTGTGGTGTTCTCGAACTTGTAAGTTGTCCTTTAAGCCCTTTGAAAATTATTTACTATTATGGTTCTCTTCAAAATAGTAAGGGAAATTCAAAAAGATCCCAAAAGACATCCCAGACTTGTAAGGGATCTCGAGTTTCAGGCTTCCTTGTTTAAGGGTTTCGGGATCGCAGTTTTGATTGCCCTGAACATGCGTAGTGGCGTAGTGAGGCCGAAGGCCTGGAAGCCAGAATCCTCCCGAACTAAGTTTCAGCTCCAACCCTAAACCCCAAACCCTAAACCCTGGCTCTTGAAGAGTCTTTACATCCTAAACTCCGAAAGGTTTCTGCGCTTCTCAGCCGAAATGTTTCGCCAGCTCTTCGCCCACCTCCATTCGACAGGCCTTGCATGCAGGAAGGGAGCCAAGCTCCGTGGGTGAGACGCTACTTTGCGGCCTTGCTTTAGGCTTGGTGCCCGGGGCTTTTGTTTGCGTTTTAAGGTTTAG
Source organism: Symbiodinium sp. CCMP2456 (assembly GCA_905221635.1). NCBI lineage: Eukaryota > Dinophyceae > Suessiales > Symbiodiniaceae > Symbiodinium > Symbiodinium sp. CCMP2456. The sequence goes on along the minus strand of CAJNDV010016036.1, from coordinate 38,773 downwards.
GCTTCAGGGATTTGGGTTCGAAGACTCGGACAACAATCCCGGTGAGGGTTCAATCAACGTTAAGATGTTTCCTGACTATAGCGCAGCTATGAGTGCACTGAGAACCATGTACATAGCGGTTCATCATTCGTGGCATTCTTCCGGGAACACTTCAAGCCAGGATGCTTTGTAAGGCACCCTCGGAAAAGCGAGGCCCTGCTGCCCATCCGCAACCCAGGCACCCCAATGCAACCCGAAACAGCCCTCTGCTACAATCAGTGGCACGACTCAGAACTCGAGGCCGAACACCGTGACGATGCCTCAGCGAAGGTTGACTGCTTCCGACTTCCTTCACGGTTGTGAAAAAACGCAAAGTCAGAGATCGAAGCGGAAGCAAGGATTTCGTGGATGCAGGAATGAGGATGGTCGCCGGAGACTTCGTAGAGGCTGTAGTGCTATTGAGGGGTCATCGTACTTCTGAGGGTGGTAGTGCTGGCAGTGCTGGTGGTGGTTGGTGGGGCAGGCGGCGGCGGTGACGAGCACAAGAGAGGTGGTGGCAGAATTAATAGTAGTAGTCGTCGTCGTAGTAGTAGTAGCAGTAGTAGTAGTAGTAGTAGTAGTAGTAGTAGCAGCACTGATAATCCTAGTAGTAGTTAGTCGTAGTCGTCGTTAGCCAGCGGTGTTGCCGTCGCAGTTGTAGGAAGAGAAGAAGGAGGACGAGGAGCAGTAGCAGCAGCTATGGGGCTGGTCGTGGCAGCAGTACAACCAGTACAGCCGCGCCACAATACATGGACTTGTTCACCACATCTTTGGACCTCAGCTGAAATGACATGGCTTAGGGTCGAAGACTTGGCACCAAAAGGAGCCACAGTCGTTTGCACTCGTTGGGGCTACGGGCGACGGGTCCCAAGCATATTGTCACAGAGCCGAAACATCACCCAATTCAAGACTCAGTGCGCGAAGCTCTTGCCAAAGACTGCGTTTGTCTGCCTAGCCCCGAAGTCTACAGACAGCGTCAGATAAGAGCTTGCCAAGGGATTCCAACTACAGAAACCGGGAACAGCCAGAAAGCCATGGTTCTTGAACCTATGCTAAGGCCGACGAATTCGACGCCACCCGAAGACCCAAGCTGAACCCATTGCAGCATGGCGAACCTTTCCAGCCCTTGATTGAAGCGCTGTGATTTAGGAACCGAATTAAGAAACCCCGGCCCTATAACACCAAAATGCTAGGATGCACCTAAAGAGCCCCAACAAAGGTTCGGGGGTGTCTTAATCAGGTCTCGAGATAACCCTCAGTCTGAAGCCCTGAACACCAGAAGCGATATCCTAGAGCCTGACCGCTACGTTCCGCCACAGAAATGCTGCCGCAAAGCCGTAAACCTTTTAAACAAAAACAACCCAAACAGCCTTCAACAACCTTAGATCCTCAAAACCACATGTAGAAAACCCCCCTGAAATCACTTTCGACCCGGCAGTGTCGCAAGACCTTCTCTCAGAGAGCTCAATATCCCTGAAGTACAGAATATGGTTTGAACCACAATATCATTAAGGTCCCTATAGTTTACCTAATAGCCTTTACCCAACTCCCCTTAAGTACGGAATATACTTTGAACCACAATACCATTAAGGTCCTTATACTTTACCCAATACCCATTAAGTACAGAATGCACTTTAAACCACACTTTCTCATTAAGGTCCCTATAGTTTAAGTGCATTATCCTGTTTAAGGGGTACCTAAACCCTAAACCCTAATACCCTAAACCCTAAACCCTAAACCGTAAACCCTAAACCCTAAACGGGTACTGGGCTCTCTGAGCTGGAAGTCTTGAGGGCCCGGCTTCTCCCTGGGCCACACATAGGTGTAGACCTTGAGCATATGGCGTATGGCGCATGGTGTAGGGTTTAGGGCTTAGGCTTAAGGTTTAGGTTAGGGGTTTACAGTTCAGGGTTTAGGATTCAGGGTTTACTGTTCAGGGTTTAGGGTTCAGGGTTTAGGGCAATCTTTCTCTCGTTGATTCTGAGGTATCGGGATGACTTGTAGTGGCCCATGAGGATACCTAAAGCCTTCTATGCAGTTCTGCCGAAACAGTTTGGGATTTCAGAGCTCAGACCTTACTTAAGGTTCATCGCTCATGTCTCTACATGCTATGAGGGGCAGTTGCGGACTTGCTGCAATATTCATCAGCGGCGGCGCGGGTCTGGTTTCTCGATTTTCCAAGCAAAGCTGAACAGGCCATTATAAGGGCCTAGACATGCCTAAACAATTGGGTATGGGGTGTGTGTGTGTGTGTTGTAGTAGTATAGTCCACGAGCATACATGGGCAATATAGGAAAGACTGTGTTGTTCAGACCATGCTAGTATATGTTAAGTGAATCTGTTAGTATACTGGGCACAGTGGAGGTCTGGGGTGCCTTTGCGGGCTCCGGACGACCGCACATGTCTTCGGAAACCCGTATGGATTGCATGAATAATGTTCTCGTCAGTTTAAAGCCTTGTGTTTGGGATTTCCGGCCAATGGAGAGATCAAGGCTTCCGGTTAGCCCGAAGGTGCGTGATTTAGGGTTTGTGCTTGAGGGCCTACGAGTAAAGACTGTGTGTTCGATGGAACAAGGTACATGGGAAGTCGCCTGTATTGTTGGTGAGGAATAGAAATGTGCAAACTTAGTTGGGGCTTCGGGTCTCGAGCACGATGTTGTTCTGAGGTTCTGAGTTTTGCGAGTTTATTGGCTGCGGCTACTTGCCAGAAGCTTTCACGGGCAGCAGCCTATGTATTTGCCAAGAGACCCCGTCGTTCCCAGCGTCCCAGAAGCAAGAGGTAGCTGTGTGTAAGCCAGCACCTCTTCAGCAACTGGACAAAAAGCCTAGGACTCGGTCCCACGACACATATGGAGCAATATAGAGGCCTGAACGGTGAGACTACTGTTAGACTACGGTGCTACAGGGTTCCTGGGTTCGAAAGGGTTTCTATAATACGGGTTTGGTATAGCGGCCTTAAAGGCTCGAAGAGGGTTGTGGGCATAACAGAATGTATAGGGACAGTGAGATCATGGCTTTCTTACTCTTGGTTCAGACTAGTAAGCGGCATGACCCAAGTTTTAGTCGGCATGTAATGCTAGCGTTGCGGAGTGTGTTCGAGGCCATGGAACATACGCAAAAGCGTGAAAGACGGCAGTAGCGACCTGAGCAGTCGCAGCCTCAACAGCAGTGGCAGTGGCAGCAAGCCGAAGCAGCAACCGCAATGACAACGGCAGCAGGAGGAAAAGTTAGACCACCAGCATCAATCAGAAACTGGCACCCGGCAGCGGCACCGTCAGTATCTTCATCATTCCCTCTTCTGTGGGGGAAATACCCCTGAGCCTGAACGCAAATCATGCTCGCCTACAGCCTGCATAGATGAAAACTTAGAGAAACACGGTATTGGCAAGTTGAAGTTGCTCAAGGGGCCCTCGTCTCAAAGAGCCCTGCTTTCCGTCCATCACCTGCATGCTATACCCTTAACAAGACCCCCCCGCAGGAAGGCCAGTAGCTTTTTCAAACCACACCTCGAATCTGCAAAGTCCATCATTCACGGTCGTAAACCATCCTACAAGCACAACCTGAGGAGCTGACCGTTTCTCTGCATGATAATGCCTTAGTCAAGCCGGGTTGAGATTGGGCACAGTATTTTTCGTGTTGAGTGGCTTCTTCATGCATGACCTCTGCAAAGATATGGTGCCATACCACAGCACACCTTGTGCCCATTGCGGCAACTGCCAAATTATTCAGTCGTGGGGTGAGCACTCTTGCATGAAGAAGCCTTTATGAGACTCTTCAGCACTTAGCACAACTTGCAACACTCTAGCCTCTGAGCGTATCTCGGAAATTCCTGGCACGCTGGTCGTTTTCTTGCTTGTCAAAGGCGCTCCGCCAGAAACATAACAGAGACCGGTTCTCCAAGCGCAGGCAAGGAGCAGGATACTACGTACTTGAAGGGCTTCTTCTGCTCACTCCTGGCTCAAAGCACACGTTGCACAGCTCCGCCAGGGCTTCGGGTTTGCAGGGTTTAGGGTTTATGTACGGTTTGAGGTTCTTGGGTTGAAGGTGTGTATAGGTTTAGGGCTTTAAGCTGCAACCAGGCCACGAATCCCGGATACCTACTCCGCAGACCAAGACACTTCTTTTTCTGTCATGCAGTCGTCACTTCGCAGCTTCTGGAGGTACTGGCTGTTGCGAGCCTGAAGGGAAGCAACGACTTCGTAGCCGCCTGTGCTTGACTTCACGCTGGCCAGGTCCTTTCGCCTAATGAGGTGGACCTTGCAAGCTCAGGGTTTGGGGGTTGACGGCTTCATGGTTCAGCTTCCCTGACTGGCCTAGATAGCAAAAAATCACAACCGGCCGAACCTTTATATATTTTAAAACTGCGCATGCGTCTCAAACATAACCAGTAACACAATAACAAAATTAGGTTGCTAAGAAAAGCGGAAGAGGCTGTCGGGAACGGTGCCTGATGCATTTGGTTGTCCACCAACAGCTCGGCAGTTTTCCTCGGAACACACAGGCCGAAGCACTGTGCGATCCATGTGACTCTCGGAAGCATTAATGCAACACTTTACGCCAATGAAGAAGAGTACTGCGCACTATCCAAGGTTCCATGCTGGAGTCAGCCAATCTGACGGCACCCACTGCAGCACTCCATCATCGAGAAAGCGGAGGCCGATGCGCCGAACACCCACTTCCTTCGGATCCATGGATTCAACTATGGCTGGCAGAGCCTTCCTGCTCTTCTCCCCGTCCACCTCCTGGCTTGAGCTTGTGCATAGTTGCGTAGATGTGAATATATGTATATGTACATATATATATATATATATAGATGTAGGTATATAATAATGTGTGTCTTGCTTGCCTGCTTGCATCTATATCTACATCCATGTGCGTATATAAACATATATATATATATATATATACATACATAATTATAGATATATCTATAATATATATATATATATATACACATCTTGCACGGCATTCTGCACAATATCGAGACTATGTTTTTTAAACATGCAATTCCTGCCGTGCACCTCGTAGTGGGAGCACACCTGGGCGCCCGGAGTGACCGAAGAGGCCAAAGTGTGCCAGCGGGCAAAGCGAGGATGGAATGCAACCAGCGACACCAGATCCTCTACAGCCATTCTTGGTACGCTCTCTCTCTCTCTCTCCCTCTCTACCTCTCCCTCCTTCTCAGACACAGATGCGCTCTCCCATGCTCACATGCTCAGCCGATTCTGTTTACATGACATCAAACTCGCTGAGACCGTGGCGATTCTCCTGGGGCCCAGAAGGACTGGCGGAAGCTTGACAGACCCTGGGGATCCCAAACCCTACGTTTGGATGTAGGGTTTAGGTGTTTAGGGGTTTAGGGTTTAGGGGGTTGGGGATCTGCTGGCACATGGCCAACCAATTGGGACACGACGAACTGGGTGGAAGGCATTCCCTCAGCTTGCCTCCAAGTCGTCCAAATGATTGCTTCTCGCCACCCACGCATCAAATGCATGGAAGTCGTCCCGCCACGACCTTGGCTGTCCATGATTGACGAAAACGGTGGCAAATAGTATATAAGTTCTAAACCCACACACATCTGCAACATTTACCACACGTATAACCGTCATAAATTCCACTCTCCCGAACAAAATGGGCTTTGTGTGTTTGCAAGCGTTGAAATCCTGGGCTGAGCATGCATGTGAGCCTATAGACCCTGCTGCCGACCCGGAGTCTCCACTGTAGTTCCCTAAGTTCTCTCACTGTCTCCTAAAACCCTAAACCCGAAACCCTAGACCCCAAACCCTAAATCCTAAACCCTCCTAAACCCTGAATCCTAAACCCTAAACCCCTAAACCCCAAACCGGGGATTAGGGGTTAGGGTTTAGGCGTCTAGGGGTTTAGGGTTTAGGGTCTAGGGGTTTAGGGTTTAGGGCTTTAGGGCTTTAGGGCTTCTTTCGCCCGAAAGCTGCAGATACAGTAGTACGTTAATTGGTCACGACTAAAGGGTTTAAGGTTTTAGGGTTTAGGGTCACTATGAATGTACTAGTTTGTTAATGTTCACCTATTGATGTGAATATACGATTCATACTAACATCGTATAAAAAAAGGTTTAAGGTCAGGGTTCAACTCTTGCTGCTGCGCAAATCGGGTGAGGCGTCTGCTCCACGGAAGGATGCATGTCCCTAAACCCTAAACCCAACATAGGGTTTAGGGTTTAGGGGTTTAGGGTTTGGGACTCTGAGCTCCAAACACCCAAACTCTATAGGTTAGCCACCTCCTTCGCTCCTTAAGCGTCAGGGGCTTGGGGAGTGCTTGTGTCACCTCCTTGTGCTCTTTTTGGTGCAGCTGCTGTCGGTTATACACCCTGCATCTGAACCCTAACACTCTCAGGCCGAAAACTCTGGACCCACCCAAATGCCCTAAACCTCATCTGCGGGCAAGCCGCAGCACGCGCGGGCACACGACCAGAGACGTAGCCCAGGGGACCTCGAAAGGCGGTTCCAGGATTTAGGGTTTAGGGTTTAGGGGTTGGGGAGACAAAGTTTAGGGTGTAGCGGTTTAGGGTTTAGGGGTTTAGGGTTTAGAGGTTGAGGAGTTTAGGGTTTAGGAGTTTAGGGGTTTAGGGTTTGGAGTCTGTGGATTCAGGCTCCGCAAGGCTTTTCTTTGTCGTGGGTGTCCTGTAAACGGGATGGATGAAAAGCGCTTTGGGGTAAAGTAAGCGGTTCTTAAACAAGGCTTTTCTAAAGAAACCGGTAGTGTACCCATAGGCCCCATAGTAGTTCCTTTTGGGGTTACCGTATAGGAGTCTATAGATGAACCCCCAAAAGGGAACTGCTATGGGGCCTACGGGTAGTGCTTCTTTGGAAGATTCGGGTTAACGAGAGTGCCTGTTTTGCTCAGGGACTTTAAGGGTTCTCTAGGGGCTTCATGTGGCATTAACATATCTTGACATCTTTAAGGCGTGGGGTCTTTGGAGGTCTAGTTTTGAATGTCGAGAGTAGGGATCCGCATGAGAACTGAATCAGTTCCGCATCAAGAGCCAAGTCTGTGTCACAGACTTGGCTTGCTCTGAATTCGGCTCCCCTCTTTAGCGTGTCTATTTCGTGGGCCGCTTACAACGAACAGATGTTCGTGCATCACAAACGGTCTCGTCCGGAGACGCCCAAGAATCAGAACAGCTTTTACATGAGTCAAGCCTCCTACTGTACTTGTGAAGCGCATCTGCATGGCAGAGCTCGCCCAGACACTCCAAAGCCCTTATACGAGTAAGCAGCATACACCCTCAATCAGACTCAGGATCACTGCGTGGTTTGCGGTATCTTGCTTGACTACGTGCGGGACTGGGGAGTCTCTGGATACGAAACGAAGAACATACCAAAGCAATCGCTGGAGGCCCGTTGTCGCGTTTTGCTATAGATGTTGCAGTTAGGGCTTAGCCCACCGGGCTTCAGCCTTGCCTCTTCACTATGCAAGATCGTTAGCAACCAGGAGAGGCACGTTTATGTAAGGAGAGCATGACTACGAAGAAGCATAGTGAGAGCACCTGGGGCAACCATGATCATGGCCATCACCAGTGTCATTATTAATTGTCAGCCTCGTCACCATCATCATGTTCACCATTGTCATCCTCACCCTCATTCGCAAAATCAAGTGCATGGAGCTTTGTGATAGCTTTAAGGCCAGCAGACGAACGGGACGCGGGATGCGCGACGTGAAGGTCATACTATCTAATACAATATATAATAAGGAACCCTAAGGAATAGTAGCCCTAACCCCAAAAGCTCATACTCCACCCTCAGAAGGAATAAGATTGGTAAGTAGAACCCTATATTCACACCTTACGCCAACAAGTCAACGAAGGGCTCATCCCTTGAAGGATCCCACACTCCGATGAGATCCTTTGGGTCAAGGCAGGAAGACCCATGGGGTTTTAGAGCGCTAAGGGCGCTAAGGGGGGCGCAGGGGCTCAGGCGTTTCGAGGGGGTTGAGGGCTTTTTGCCTCCTACGTAGCAAGGACGGTTGAGGGCTTTCGAGTTTGGGGTTCGGCGTTGGTCCGAAGCCCTAACCCTAAGATTCCATGTACCCAAATAGGAGACACTTTGGCCCCAAAGTACCCAAATAGGGACTACTTTAAGGCCAAAGTATATACCATTTAGGCCCCTTATACTTACTATGAATCCCTACAGGGTACATGAGCCTTAAGGCCTTTTAGGGCTCTTTTCGTCTCTAACCCTAAACCCTAAACCCTAAACCCTAAACCGTGGCTGTAAGCTGTCCGAGGAGCTCTCCGTCGCGCGAGGCGCCTGGCCTCAGACCTCACCACGGAGCCTACGGCTGAAGGCGTGGTTGCCTCACACGACCTCGGAGTAGGGCTTCAAGGGTTTAGGGTTTAGGGTTTTAGGGTTTAGGGTTTAAAGTCTCACAACTCGGACAAGCCAGGCGAGGATCCATATGTGCGCAGTGCTTAGGGTTTAGGGTTTAAGGCTTTTGGGGTTTAGGGGTGGGATTGCTTGGGGCTTTGAAGGTCTGAGGGTTTGAGAGTTTGGGCTTTGGGGTTTCAATGAAACCCCCAGAGCCCAAGCCCAATTGAGGGTTTGAGGCTTTGGGGGACTAGGCTGGGTCCACCAAGCTCAAACAGATACTTCGCGGCTCGCCAGGTGGTTGGCGTCCCATTTTTGATTGAGGCGTTGGCGCTTGTAGGATTACCTGTCTTCTGCTTTCGAGTCTCTGACTTTGCACCCTGTGCTTGCAGTTGCAATTATAGTTGTAATGGTGTGCTTGAGAAGGGAGTCGCGAGTGGAGAGGAGGAGGACGTAGTAGTCGCCGTCGTTGTCATCGCTGTCATGGTTCTCATGTGGACCGGCCAGGATAAAGCCGCGACGGTTGGGTGCACCAGAAAGTCTGAATCCCTTGTGACTGCCCCTTTCAAAGTTGTGTTGAGGCAACTGCATGGCAACAAGCTGCGGTTCTGTTCGGCTTAAGTCTTCTACTTGCGTGTAGAAAGACGGCGAAAGGTGGAGTGCCATGCGACTATATCCGCTGCATTCATTGCCTATCAGGGAGCAGATAGGTGATGACATCGGCTTGCTGCGCCAACTGTGCCCAAGGGCAAAGCCCATGATGCAGTACGACCTGTCAGCATTTCGTCTCACAGGGGTAGGATCTAGCTTGGCGGATTGAAAGGTTTTGAGGTTTTCCAGGTGTCGACAACCCTAAACCCTTGGCGGTGCAGGCATCTTACCCCTAGCTCAACCCCACACACTCATGAGCTCCGACCCCACCGGTGAAGCACCGGGGTCAGTGCTGGGCGTAAAGTCCGAAGGTTGCGTCCATTGCTGGCTGAACTCACAGGTAAATGTATGGCTCGAGTCGCCTCGAGCTAGCAAAGCTGCTCCACCACAACCAAACAAAGAGGGAACGAGAAAGTGCATCGTAGTATTGCAGTTAACTCTCTTGTTATGCTTCTGGGTGCGGAGCAAGCTGGCAGCATAACGGGTAGTATCTCTAGCTTAACCCTAAACCCTAAACCCTAAACCCTTTTGATCACAACTGTCAAGCGAAGCTGTAAAACTGTTCATCCCAGGGCATCGTGGATCGAACCCATGGCCTGGTTCACCCAAGTCCTCACAGCCTCCACAGCAGTGCCGCCGGGACGCGCCATGGCTTGTTGGCAGGCTTTTTTTTCGTGGTGTCTTCGTACTTTGAAACATTACTATGACATAGTATAGTACAAAATCAGATACACTAGTGCTTATCATCTTACGTTCTGCTCTATCATCTTATCTTATACTGTAGCGTAGTATATGACGGGTCTACAGGCGCAGCCATCTGTAGGGCTCGGGGCTGGTGGGTTGAAACTCCTCTGACCTACACTTGGTGACGGTACCCCTGGTTTATATGATGATGTACATGTGTATATATACATAGGTATGTAAGTATGCGCGCAGGTGGAAGAAATTGGATCAAGCAATGAGCAATCACAACTAAAGACCCTGACCTTGTACGGGGTGGTGAGGGGGGCCCCTAAAACCTCAACCCAGGATGTGACTGTGCTCAGATCGAGTACAAGTGTCCATGCACCCAAACCCCAATAGGGTGTTTCTTAATGTTTCTCAATACGTACTTCATTGGATCATTGGGCGTTCCTTGTACTCAGAATCATACTGACCTATTGTTTAGCGCATGCCCGGAAAACTGAAAACGAGGTCACACCGCATAGCCACCCAGAAAATGGACGGGCCTGAGTAGTCAGATAATCGTAATGGGGTACACTTGGAATCAAGTCCGGCCCCTGTGCTACATTCAGCACTTCCACACAGACTTGCCAAATGGAGCAAACATGACTCTGCATCGAATCGTGCCGGGCAGGCAATCTGGCCATAATGCTTTCGCCTCGGTACAAGGCAGCAGCTCTCGTGCGGAGTCTGGCACCCGACAGCCCCAGCCACAGCAACCACGAGCACAAAAGCAAGGTCTCATCCGAAAGTTTCACATACCGCACCCTATGCAATCCTATCAGGACCCCTTTTCCCAACGAAAAGCCATGACGGATTATCGCTTCAATTACGCACAATTGCGCAGGACTTGGCATTGCTAGTCTCCTTCTCCAAACAGGCCCACACCAGACTCAGACTCAACCACAACGAGGCCCAGCACAGTTTGACGAGTTCAGCTGGGCAGCAAATCTCATTTATCCAGTGAGGCACCATTTCCTGACAGGACAAGGCGGCAAGGCAGTCTCGAAAGTAATTTCTCGAACATGACGGCGCAGAATGGTCCCAAATGGAGACTGATGTAATTAAAATGATGAACCTTTCACCACAGATACCAGTGGTAGTGGCAACAGAATATGGACTGCTGGGTTTCGCATTGCTGCTACTAGACCAATGCTGGTGTTGAGATTGCCATCGATTCGACGATTGTACTCGCTTCTACCTGTCCTACTACTACCTGGTGATGCCATTCTGTGTGTCGTTGCTACTACATGACTCTTACTTTATTATTACTATACTACTAAATCTGGCTAATCTTGCCGGTGTTGTTTTCCGGGTTTTGCTGCTTATGGTGTTATGCTTTTGTGTGCGCTTTTTTCAAGGGGGTAAGTGCAGGATTTAGGACTTTACGGGCTCTATGGGTGTTTTGCTGTTCTACACATAGGCTTGAGTTCACACTGTGCGAGATCATAGGGCTTCACGGGGCCAGAACACGGTTTATAAGCGGGGGCAATGAAGAGACCACGGATGAATGCCAAGATACTACCGGAGTCAGGAAGCCAAGATAAGCGCTAGATCCGAGACTCTGAGCCCAAGATCAAGGTTCTGGGGCTAACATCCCAGACTCCCAGCCCTGGTAATATAGGTGCTCTGATGATTAGAATAGAGCTTCGGGTATACTAGACTTTCGAAGTGACCAGGAGCCTTAAGAAAAGTTCTGCGAAGCATTCCGGCCTCTAGAGTAGCTCTAGGGCCCTCGAAACAGCCACTTGGCAGCTACATGATATCCAGGCCTGCGGGTTTCTGTGTATAGGGGTTTGGGTTCAGGGTTTCGGTTTTTCACATCCCGTCGGGTTTTAGGACTGTGGGTTGCTTAGGGTTTACAGAATCAGGGCTCGAATGGACTTTGTGTTTGGGGCTGGACGAGCCAACAGCATTCGCAGCAGCAGCGGAAGCTTAAATAAAGGGGGGGTAAAACTCTACACCTTAAACCTCTTAGCCCTAAACTGGCTCTAGACCCTGGAACCCCGAACTAAAGCCTAAACCCGAAAGTGCGTGTCCGGACCTCCTGCTAAGGGAAATCCGTATTGACAGTTGAAATGACAATGAGACCCTAAAACCCCGACCCTAAACCCTAAAATGAGACCCTCAAACCTAACCCCTAAACCCTAAACCCTAAACTCTGAACCCTAAACCCTAAACCCTAAACCCTAAAATGAGACCCTCAAACCCCCGAAGTCGGAAGGCCTCGCTGTACTGGTGCTCCTTCAGGTGCAGGTCGAGGGTCTCCATGCAGATCCGCTCTACCTCGGCGTTCGGCAAAAGGGTTCAGGGTTTAGGGTTTGGGGTTTAGGGTTCAGGGTTTAGGTTCTAGGGCTGAATAGGCGTTCGGCAAAAGGGCTTTTGGGCTCTACCTTAAAAACCCAAAACCCACTGTTTTTGTAGGTTCTTACTATAAACCCTAATATGGGATTTATAGGGACCTTACAAAAAAGTAGGTTTTGGGTTCTTAAGGTAGGGCTGAATAAGCTTTAGAGCCGAGTTTAGGGTTTAGGATTTATATAGGGCTATTTCACGGGTTTCTATGTCTTTAAAGGGGTCTAGGAGTGTTCTACAAAAGGCTTTCGGGGTTTAGTCTTTCTTGTTGACTTTGTTGGGACGAGGGCTCTGTTGCACTCAAGAACGCCGTGTTTATCAGTGTGTCCCAAGTGGTCAATGAAGGCCCGGCAAGCCCTTCTGCGAGGAGCTCAGAACTTAAGCGCTTATAAGGGGTTTAGGGGTATAGGGATTAGGGTTTAAGACAGCTGTCTCTTTCAACGCTGGACTCGTCACAACATGAACGCTGAAGCTGCAAGAAACGGGATCAGATGGGAAAGAAGTGAACGAAAGGTATTCGTGTGATGATTCGATCTCGGGAGCAGCCCGTGCACACACTTTCCATGGCAGTGTATGCAAACAAGCTCTGGTAAACTCCGCACCCTCCACACTTCACCTGAAACACGAAGTACACCCCCATGCCCCAGCCCTTAATTGCCAAACCCCTTCTAAACCATAAAACCCCAAACCCTGAAGTTTTCAAAACCCCCTGAGGCGCCCTTGTAGAACCCTGCACGCAATCCTTCCGGCAGGCGACCCCCAAAAACCTTACGAAACCGAATACTTCTGGTTCTTAAACCTATACCAAACAGAACACTGTGCGAACTCTAGGTCTTAATATTTGGAGTTATTTGGGGTATCTATACAAAGGAGACCCAAGGAATACCATCATCAACCGTTCCGACCCAAAAAAACCCTAAACGGCCCTGAACCCTAGGCCTTTTTTTTTTCTTGAGCCCCTTAAACCCTAAAGCCTAAACCTTAAACCCTACCCATAGGCCCTAAAGTAGTTCCTTTTGGGGCTTAGCCTATAGGATTCTATATATGAACCCCAAAAAAGGAACTACTTTAGGGCCTATGGGTAAACCCAAACTCTAAACCCTAAACCCTAAACCTTAAACCCTAAACCCTCAACCCAAACCCATTTAGGGCCTATGGGTAAGGCAGCGCATGGTCTGACTCTGCCCCCGGCGTCATCCTGCACCCAAGCGGAGTCCTGGCCACTTCGGGAGCGAGTGACACGCGGTGTGCCATGAATTTATGGCGGCAAGGCTTATATACGTGTTTGACTATATATAGGACTTTATGATAAGGGCCTTTTTATATATAGGGCTTTATGATAAGGGCCTCAATAACTGATGAAACTAATGGCGTTGATATGTGTTGATCTGTAAATCATGACCATAGGGTTTGTGTGTTCCCGCAACAGCGTGGTACAGACGTTGGGGTTGAAGAGACAAGAGAATACGTCAGGCCGCCCGCATATCCATTTCAACTTCATGCAAAACTCCAGTACACTGACATCCTCTTGGCCTCGAAATCCCCGAATCCTGCGAGCACTTGAAGCAGGAAAGATTGTTGGCCGTTAAGCCAAATTATTCTGAATCCCGCCACTAGGTGGGATAAGCATGGTCGCCACGTCGCTGGCCGCCTGTAGAGTAGAGAAAGATTCAAGCTTTGGCCATGCTCCTGAATCCCGCCACTAGATGCGAGGATGCATCGTTGTTGTGTCTGTGAATGCGGTCTCCGGGTTTCCTGGTGGTCTGCTGTTGTGTCCTCGTGCTCCTGATGGCCCATCCATGGTCTTCGCGCGGTCATAAACCAAAAGCCCTAAACCTTGGTGGTCCCGGTCGTTGTGGTCGTCCTGGTCGTAATTAGGGTGGTCGTCGTCGTGATCTGGTCTATCACTGCTTGCGGATCGGCACTAGCACTGGAATCATGCCCCTTCTCATGATGGTTCAAATCGGTTTCTGATGGTGTATGATAGGTCTCCCTAAACCCAGACACCGCCAAACCCTAATTAAACGGCTTAGAGTTGGAGTCGACCTCCCCTAAAAGAAGGCTTCAGCGATCCAGGTTCCCTCGTAACCCTATCATAGTAATAATAATCATCATAGTGATAGTAGGGACAATAGCAATACTAATCAGAATAAGACTGGTCACACCAATAATGCATAACAAGAACCATGATAACTACAAGAAGAAGAATAACCATGGTAAGGACAACCAATATATTACGGTTAGTGCTACTATTGCCAGCATTGCAAACGTTATAATGTGTGCTTGTATTCAGGATTTAACGAGGCTTTGTAAAAAGGGTGTGAAAAGTGGCTCGAGCAGGGCCAGGTCGCCTGCCTAAAAAGCCTAGAAAACCCTAAGAATCCCTACTTACTGATTACTCTAAACCGTAAACCCCTAAACCCTCAGATCCTAAACCGTTATAAAGCTCGAACGACCCACTTCTCGAAGCAGAGCCCCAAGCCTCTCGGCTTTACTCCTCTCAAACTCTCCCCCCTATCCAGTGTTCCATGGAGGTTACCTTAAATCCTGATGAAGCATAGACTAGAATTTTAGTTATTCAGCCTCCTTGATTAGTCCAAAACACCCCGCATATGCCAGAACGCCTTGAATATATTCTTAGAGTCGTAAACCCTGGATACCTGCACCCGAAACTCCCGTTGGTGCGTCTGGTCTGCAACGCCTCAAGTTCCTAAGCAACGAAACCCTGACTCACTGAACTACCTAAGGGACTGCATCCTGAAAAACCCAAATCCAGAAAACAAAAAATCACCATGACCATAAAACACGCAACGACTACAAAAAGCGAAAAACATGCTCGGGTTGACACCAGCATATCTGAACAGGGTCGTTTGGGTGGGTTTCAAAAGAGCCTGAGCCTGAACTCAGAGGCCATGGCGACTGACGTCGCAACTGCAATCCCGAATCGGCCTTCAAATCCGAAGAAATTCTCAAACAGTCAGACCTGAATTAAAAAAAGTTGAACCATATCTCTTCTGTCTGAAAATCTCTTTGTTTTCTTCTTGTGATACTCAAAGAGAACGATCAACTGCCCCTCCCGTCTCCCCCCCCCCCGCCCCCCAAACGAGCTCTCCAAAAACAGTGTCCACCCCAAAACCCCCAGCTGAGCCTGTTTCCTATGATTGTCCTATGCGATGGTTCCTAGTTCCTAGCCTTTGGGACTTCAGGAAGTCTGAACCACTGAGATTCTTTTCTGGTAAGAACCACGTATCCCCCCGAATCCCCCCGAATGGGTGGGGAAAATCCCTGCTACCGAACTTAAACACACCCTCCAAGCCTTATTCAGCTCTTTCAAGACTCGGTACACTTCCAGCAGAGAAGCTATTTAAGCGCTGCCAGCTCTTGTTTGAAGGGTGGCGGGTCCGAAAATCCCTTCATATTTGGCGTCCTTAACTCAAAGAACCCTTAAGAAGGACACCTGGGTTGCTCAAGCCCTCATTTAGGGGTTAGGGTATTTCGTTATGGGACTTATAGGTTTTACAGGGCTCACAGTCGAGTTTAGGGTTCCAGGGCCCTTTTTGCCGCTCACACTCGGACAGAGTTCAGGGCATCTAGTGTTTATAGGGGTTTTGGGATCCTAAACCCTTTTCAGCATGGGCTTGGATTGTGTGAGAAGGATCCTGAACCCTAAACCCTAAACCTTAAACCCTAAACCTTGGGTGCTTCCCC
>CAJNDV010016025.1:48956-72157 GCA_905221635.1 Symbiodinium sp. CCMP2456 | reverse complement strand
CGACCTGCATGTTCCGTGCTCAGGCATTGCACTATGTGGGACCAGGGGGATCAGTGTAACGATGTATCTGCATTCACTGTTGACGAAGCTTGCATCGAGAAAGAAATGGCTTTCGCGGCTGTTCTCGTGGGCATGCGCGGCCTCAAAGCCATGAATACAGTGAGTGACAGGTAGTGATTCCTCAGTCCGTTGGGTCGGCAGGTGCTTTGAGGTTATCGGTGACGACGTAGCATTCTCCAGGTTGTCTCATAAGGTAGTGCAGAGTCATTCAAGCCCGATCGACAGCTCACAGATGTTGTTGGTGCACGAATGCCAGGATGTGGCCGTGTTGCAAGTGGAAGCGCAGCATGAGTCCGTCTGACGCTTGTGGTTCGCGCGAATTCTGATGACGCTGGCACTCACGCACGAGTTTCATGTGCATGCATGGTGTTTGCCAGGACGCAATCCGTTTTCGCAAGTCGTAGGACTCAGCGACAGTTTGCAGTCTGGATTGCCACACGAAGGTGACATTAGGTGCTCGTGAGATGTGGGCAGTGGGGCAGGGCTGGCAGGGGCTCATCTGAACATGACAAGATGTGCGTAGTGACTGCGTGGACGTCATGAGATATCCATTTTGCATGGCGTCCCCTCCACCATGCTGTTGGTGATTAACATCAATGAATCAATGAACCCCAACCACGTGCCGCCGTGCAAGGCACGTGCAAGGCATGGTGCCGTGCACAGCTAAAGCACGAGGAAAGCCTTCGCAAGCGCAGCATTAGGAGTCATGCAGGTTGTTAAGACGCCCTTATGCAGGCTCTGCATGCGACCCCAACATGAACCCGGCTTTTGAAGGTTAGTTAAAGGTTTTCGGCTGGAGGTAAACGCCACTCCCCTCGCCTAAAGCTTCTTCGCCAGCTCTGTGACGGACTTGCGCCTCAACGTGACGCTGATGGCAGGCTGCTGTTCGTGGCTCTTCTGCAGCTGTTCTCGTAGGCGTGCGGCCTGACTACAGTGAGTGACCTCAGTCCGCTGGGTCGCAACCCCAACGTGAACCCAAAGCAGCCAGATCCCAGGTGAAGGATTTTTCAGTGCCATAAACCCCAACCTGACGGAGCCTGGAAAGAACTGGCCTTAAGCTCTGTCCTCACAGGGCTGAGCTCCCAGCAAGCTCGTCCGGCGCGACCTGCATGTTCCGTGCTCAGGCACTGCACTATGTGGGACAAGGAGGATCAGTGTAACGATGTATCTGCATTCACTGTTGACGAAGCTTGCATCGAGAAAGAAATGGCTTTCGCGCCGTTGGTCCGAAAGCAATTGTTCCGTTCCTCGGCCCTCACCAGAGGGCTGGTTTGCAGCTGTGTACCACAGCCGGGTTAGAGCAACTTTCTGCGCATTAGCAGCTGCAGCAGCAGGCATTCCCGCTCCTACCAGGGCTGCGACTGCTTGGAGGATCATGGGACTTAGTAAGTAAGGTTATAAGTCCCGTAATCGGGGTTATAAGTATAGTTACCCTAATTATAACCCTACTTACTAAGCCCCATGGTCCTTTAAGTGTTGCCACAGCACGCAGCTGGACTCGCCATGACGGCAAGTCCCGCGCCTGCCTTCTCCTGGCACTTGCATGCTGTGCACGCTACATGCCCTCGGTCCTTGGCAGCACCATAGGATCGGACTTTGTACAGTGAACTTGCCGGTGCATCATCGCGGTAGTTGGGGCTGTTTCGGGCAGAAGCTGCCGGCTGGACTGCATGTCCAAGCCGCGTTACAGTAGGCTTGCCGTGCAATGCAGCTACAGCCATTGTTTCCGCCGCCGCACCGGTATGCCAGCAAGTCTGCGTCATTGATGTGGTAGTGTGGGTTGTTTTGGGCCTAGAACGCAGAAGCCGCGCTGCTGTCCCATCACGGGACTGGACTGTGTCTGTTGCAAAGGAGTAGGCTTGCTGTGCAGCTGCAGCTGCACCTGCAGTCATTCCCTCTGCATTCGTACTGATAGCATGCACAGCAGCAGCAACCATTACCTCGCCTGCCCGCGCCCTGCACTTGTATGCTCCGCTCTCCGCATGCGTGCTGCGGAATGCATGTGTTCGTGGTACAACGGCAGTGACAATGAAGCAAGCTGCACTTACTCCGGATTTCGTAGTGCCGAAACTCATTCTTTGGTCCTCCACCCTGGCTTCGTCTGGGCTGCCCAACTACCTGCCAGTAGAAGGCCACGCAAGGCAGATGGCGTTTGTGCCCAATTCCCGAGCGCTACCAGGACCGGCATTTTTGCTAGGGAATTGCCACCTCAGCAATTTCCACCATCGAGCTCTTGACCCGGTGCACAAGAGCCTGGAGTCCAAGCCTTCGCAACGCTCACGAGGGCGCGGATGAAACCATCGTCGCCCGGTCTCGGGCAGAATTGCAGGAGGCTTCGGGTGAGAAGGGCGCGTGCAGCAGCCAGTAGCTGCACAACGGAGCGAACAACCTGATTATGGCCCCCCCGCTTCCGGCACCCACCTGCCTGACACACCCCAGCTGCTGTGGTCCTCATCCATGCACGGCACAGCAGCAAGGTACTCTGCTACCGCGGTGTGTTCAGGCTGCTTGTTGCAACTGGCCAGGAACGCGTTGAGCAATGGCTTACCCTTGTACTTGAGAGGTGGAGCAATCTAATTTCGTGAGTCGACCCACCTGGCAGGGAGCGAGGGGCCTAGACACTGCCGATATCTGCCGATAAGGACAGGGTGCAGACATTACGCTGAAGACATCATAAAACCTAGCTGTTATGGACAGACGTCTCATGTTCGCGACCATTCATCGTGGATTGTGTGCTATAGCGCGCTGAAGCTATTGACCTTTCGCCCAAGAGCCTGGTGTCTGAGCTTTCGCAGAGTGCCCGAGGGCGCGGATGAAACCGCCTGCTTTGCCGTGCAGGGCGTGAGACTTGGACAGCGTTTCGGGATGTGACCTGGGCCCGGCAAGGCAGAACTGCAGAACTCGTCCACGTCCGTCGTATTACCCAAGTCTCCAGATCCTACGCCGTAGTTGTGTGGTGAGGTGATGGGGTGTCTTTGCTACGCTGCTGGTGGGCCATGTCGGCCATGTCGTTCCGTGTCCTTCCGCACAAGGCAACGATGCCTGCATTTGTTTCCCGTGCAGCCTTTCCCACTACAGAGCACGAATCTCAAGTCGCTCTTCGCAACGACAATCCGCAAGGCCGTTTCTACGACAACTACGCATATCTGCTTCATGAGCGTGATGAGATGCCATGAGTCATGAGAAGGGAAGCAAAACCATCATTTCCCAGTTGAAATGAGAGGTCCTAAACCCTAAACAGGATTGATTGGACCTTACATCGGGCGCGAGAGCAACATCCGTATGCCGTCTATTTCTGTGGCGGGTTGAGGGTATGTCTCTGCCACACTGCTCGTGGGCCCAGTCGTCCTTCGTCCTTCCATGTATATGTCAGGCCACGATGCTTCCTAAGCCCTTAAACCCTAAACCCTAAGCCCTTAAATCTGTTTCGAGTGCGGCGATTCCACGGCATGGCGCGAGTGTCGAGTCGGTGTCCGCGGAATTGCAATCCCACGGGCTTTGCATATGTGTTCAAGTTCACGAGAGTCATGTTCCTTTTGATACGGAAAACCTGGACCTCGGAGAACGCGCGTTCTGGGGTCAGAATGGCAAGTGGATCAAGAACTCAAGACGACGCTGACGACACGTGAAGACTTCTGCGGCTGCATCCTTCTGTTGAGATGCTCAAGACGTCAGAAGCCAATTGTGTGGGCCCAGTGGGGCGGGAGATTTTGCAGGACAATTCGTCTGCCAAGCTGCGCCCGACAGTTGACCTGTGCAGTTTGCAACAGGGAGTGGTTTCCGAGAGCCTGCAGCAAAGCTCAAATCAATGCGCCGAGCAGCTTTGCCGATCGCAGCTTCCAATCTTTCGCGGCTTCTCGATGCTTCCCCTAAACCCAAAACCCTAAACCCTAAACCCTTCTGTCGAGACCGCTTGGCCCAAGTCCTGCATACAACTTAAGATGCCGCAAGGAACGGTATACGTTTTTTTGTTGGGCTCCGTGTGCCCTGGGCCCGAAAGCTACCAACGGTTTAGGGTTTAGGGTTTAGAGGGTTTAGGGTGCCCTGGGCCCGAACGCTACCAGCACCAGCATCTTTGTCAGTCTCTGCGAAGCTGATCTTGCGCCCGGGAGCCTGGTGTCCAAGTCTTTGCAGAGTGCACGATGGCGCGGCTGAAACCGCATGCTTTGCCGTGTGGGGTATGGCAATTGGGCGCGCCATTTGTTGTGTTAAGTGGTCGGGCAACGTCTGCAGTCGTCCTGATCTCTGCAGTTGTAAAGTCTTTTTGTCTGTGCTGTACGGCTGGCATCAGCAGCCCTGTGTGTGCCGTGGACTCCGCCGTGTGTCCACGAGGACTCGACAATGCGGCTAGACTGAGTCAAACAATCCGCACAAGCAGAGCGAGCCAAATTGCGGCAAGCTCGCTTCCTTCCAACACCAGTAACTACCCCCTCCCCGACGGCATCGTTACGGCATGGTGGCACGTTTCGCTGCAAGTGCAGAAGGAGGGGTCGCCAAGAATGAAAGGCTCAATGCTGCTAGCTTCAAAAGGGCTTTGATCGTATCGTTTGAGGCCGCCCTGGTAACATGTCGGCTGCAGCTTGGTGAGCGCGAAGTGCTGCCAGAGTCTGCGCAAACTTCCCTGGCCTCGTGAATCTTGTTTCGCTTACCGGATTGCAGACCCGTCCGAAAGATCAGACATGCTTGGGTTCACGGCATGTAAGCTCTCTAGGGCTGCTTCTGAAGTCGTTTGGTGCACTTGCCGTCGGGGCTCTTTACTCCTGAATTGATCGGCCTCCCTGTCGACCGCCACAAGCCTTGATTGCTGCCTTTCAGCATCTCAGCCACCGGGACAGGCTTCTGCTCACAACTTCGCCAAGGCTGCTGTCGGAGCGAATCTCAGACTCACCGACTCTATTTCTCTAGCGGGTCACGCCTGTTTCCGCTCGCGGAATGCAGTGGCCACCCATCCCCAATCCAAACATGGGATCCTTGCTCACGCTGCACAGTGTTCACACGATGGCACCATCTGCGCATGAGTCGCACTGAGTCAAGAGCTGCGAAAAAGCTTCTAAACACTCTCCAGGGCGGTTAAGTTGCTAAGTGCACGGGTTCGAACTCTTAATTACAAGATCTTACAAGACGGTCGACCACTTTGAACATGCAGAAGTAAGTAGCGCTCAAGGAGGAGGCGCTAAGCATGACCTGATGGCCCCACCCCGGCGCATACAAGGGCTAGGAAGTAGTGCAGAAGGAGTAGTCGCCAAGCACGAAGTGTGAACGAAGCTTTTGCTCCTGCTTCTTCGACTTCCACCCTGGCATCGTGAAGCCATCCGGTATGTTGCCGTATAACACTGCAACACTGAGCTTCTTGCATGCTCAGCTTGAGCCTCTGGGAAAGGCTCATAACGGCTTTTTCGCGGTGGCCCAAAGCCCGAATCGCGGCATCTGTTGTTACAGAGGCGCACGAGCACGAGCTGGAGACTGCGGGGGAAGCCGGCACCAGGTCAGGATTGACTTTCTCAGCCACGCGCTGAGAAGCAGCAGGCCAACGAACGGGCTTGGGAGGAGGTTTACGAACCTTAGGGGGCGGGGGTGGCAGGGACGGCAGTGGCGCCGAGCACACGGGTTCGGGATCAACAGTCTTAAGGGGGGTTCGGGTGGAAAACAAGGCAAGTCAGCATCCTAGCAAGGACCAGTAAGAGCTCTGCTAAGCGCGCTGAGTCTCACTGCCCTCAGGACGTCGAGTCGGCAAGGGTAGACTGGTAGACATGGCTTCTGTGTGGTCTACCTCATTGTCTTGAACGCCAGTTTTTGCGGCTGAAGAACTTTGGAGGCCCAACCCTAAACCCTAATCCCTAAACCCTAAACCCTAAACCCTAAACCCTAAACCCTAAACCCTAAACCCTAACTGCACGGCTCTTAGGCTCTCCCCCGTAGCAGCCGCTCTGCAGCACTCGAAGCCTCAAAGGAGAGTCTTGCGGCTCTGCTTTGGGGTCCGATGCGTCGGGTCTCGGCGGGCAAGCCGTAGGCCGCGAGGCTTCGCGGGTTTAGGGTTTAGGATTTAGGGTTTAGGGTTTAGGGTGGTGCAGTACCACGAAAGCCGTTAAAGTCAGCAAATCACAGGGATCCCATCCCACCAGAATTCCAGAAAGATAATATCCCACTTCAGAACAACCCCAACTCGTGGGATGAGCAAAATCAGTTTTCGTGGGTCATGTTCACCGACCTGCTAGCCTTCTGTGAATCTTTCCGGAGTCTCAGGCCTGCTTTTCTCGAGCGTTGCCAAATGTCGCTGAGGGGCCGGGTAACTCGCCGTTTTCCAGGGTTCGTGAAACGGGCCAATAAGAGAAGTCAACTTCGTTCACGTCGTGCGCACTGCCGAGGCGCATTCTGCCTAAGCCCCGAACCCTTATAGTAGCCCCTATAGAACCCGCTAAGGAACCCTTTAAGGAGCCCCAAAAACCCTTGTAGTAGCCCCTATAGAACCCTCTAAGGAACCCTCTAAAGGAGCCCCAAAAACCCTACTCCCAATCGCTGCTTCGGTTTCTGGGGGCCTGGGCCCGAGCCCCGCGATTCTGCGAGCCTGAAGCTAACGGCCAAGAATAGGATTTGAAGAGGGCTTAGGGTTTAGGGTTTATATAGGGGTTTAGAGCCATCTGCCGAGACGTTTTCTTTGCAGAAGAGGGCATCTGGAAATCAGCCTGTCCACGCAAAAAGCCTCAGGCGCCGGCTCTGCAAAGCATTGACACACACGATCGCGTTGAGTGAAGGACTCAAAGTGTCTCTGCGAAAGTCTTGCGGGCTTGAGACGATGTATTTCCATAGGATGCCAAAGACTCGGACTCCTTTCACCTCGTTTCCTGCTCTGGGCCTGGTGATCGCCGGAGCCCGCAGCCCTGTGCGGCTACGGCACCCTCCCGCCCCAAGGCCACTCTCCTGTCGTCCTTCGCTTCACAAGGCTGCAGCGGGAGGCTTGCCGCAGAAGCGATTCTAGGCCGAGTCCTCGTCTTGTGCTCCAAGCAGGAAGTTTTCTTACCGAGCGGAACGGTCTCAGCAAGGCAGCCGCCGTTTCAAGGCGGTCGCGGCAAGCAGATGTGTAGAGACAGATGGTCTGGACAGCTGGCGCACCGAACGCATGCCTTGGCTCACCTGGCTGTCGGTGCTGATGTCACCGACGCAGGTGTTGCAACCACGTTGAAGTTCGTGGCTTGAACCCTAAGAGCCCAACCGCAGACCCCAACAGACAAAGCAACCCTGTCATCTGGCAAAGAGGGTCTAGGCCGTCTCGGCTTCATCTCAGATTGCCCGCAGGACCTTTAGTACACTTGGAGGTTTAAGCTGTGGGTCTCGCGTTCAGACCCAGAGCCAGTGCTAGAAGAGCGCTAGGCAGGCCTCGGCGAAGCCAGTAGTGCTTCAGACCTCAAAGATTGGAAGGTCCTCGCGAAGGCCTTAGCTGCACCTTCATTCCGGAGCTGTGTCTCTTCATTGCAGCACGTATCGAGGCTCGAAGCTCAAGGCGGCAGCTTCCAAGTGCCTGAGGACATCTTGGGGCAACATCCTGAGCCCAATGCTCGAAGCCACACGCTTGCTGGCTGTTCTGGGTGGGTTCCAGCCATAAAGTTTTGGCGGTGTAAGTAAGCAACCTACAAACGGTAAAGCATTCCGGTTTTTGAGGGTTCCGGAGGAAAAGCGTCAGGCGCTCTTTGCTCTGCCAAGGCTGCATGGTCACTCTCCCTGTCTTCTCAGCCGCGCTTGCCCAAGATGTTGCAGATGGCCCAAACTGGGTCCGGTGGCAGGTTTGGGTTGCCCTAAACCCTAGACCCTAAGCCCCAAGCTAGTGAAGATCAGCGATCTTCCTGCTGCGATTTTCTGAAACCGGCGAGTGCCCCAATATCCCGATCTCAGAGTGTGGCATGCTTCAGAGGAGGACCCCTTTACAGGACTTTTACTCCAACCTTGGCTGACAGCTCTCTGCAAAGTGCCCTGGGCGTTTCGCAAATGAATGCCATAGGATTGCGAACGCAGGAAGTAGGATCAGCTCTTGGGACGAGGCCATTTTCCCAAACCGCCAGGCCGTAAGGCAGGTGGTTAGGGTTGAGGTTTAGGGTTTAGGGTTTAGGGCTGGTTGCAACCAAGACGTAAGCATCTCAAGAACTCGGCACCGTCATTTTAGGAGGCTTGGGTGCACGTTCAGAGGCGTTTCCTCTTCTCCGGGAGAGGACGAGCAGCTCCAGCTCCAGGGAGGCTCCTGATGCCGACCTCGGCCGCACACTCTAAGCGACTCTATGCCTCAAGCCCTAATCCCGAAACACTAAACCCGAAGCACTCCTGCACTTATCGGCCCAGGAATGTAAGGTTTGCCTTCTCGACTGGGCTGCGCCTCGAGTGCTTCCCCGGATCGAGGGTCGCTGCCTGTGCTCACTCTCTCTGCTGCCTTTCTGATCAAAAGAGCTGCCCTGGGTTTTGTCTGAGAACTAATCTGAGTTGATCGCGAGGATCGTAGGCGCAGCTTCGCTTCGCGGCTTGCTCTTGCGGCTGGGACCCATGCCCGGTGGTCACTTCCACCAGTGTGGTGGTGTGTCCCTAAACCCTAAACCCTAAACCCTAAACCCTAAACCCTAAACCCTAAACCCTAAACCCTAAACCCTAAACCCTAAACCCTAAACCCTAAACCGTGGAGATGGAGTCGGTTTCGGCAGCAGGAGCTTGCGCAGGACTCTCAGCTCTGAGCTTCCCTTGATCTTGCGGAGTTCCCCAAGGGTTTCAGGGGCGTGCGGGACCGTGGCTGTCGATCCGGCCTCCGGCGCTTTGGAGCTTCATCCTCTTTGATCCCCTCTCTGGGTCGGTGGGTTTTGTAGGGGTCATCCCGTCATTCCTGCCAGGCAGAAGTCTGTGAAGCGTCGAAGCATCTCGGCTCTTACAAGTAGAGTGCGTCTTGACCTCCCCGGCAGCGTGTGCAGCAGCAGAGGGAAAAAGGAGACTGAGAAGACGATGTTATGTCATCGTAGACGAGCAAAGCTGAACCCGAAGTAGCGGGCTGGACAGCCATTAGCCAGAGTTGAAACGAGTACTCTTGTGAAGTGTAGTCTTGCTTTCACGGCTCTAAGTTTTTGCATGCGGTCAGTGCTATTGGTACATGTTGTGAAAGCCGATTTGTCCGGCCTGTCTGTGTTTAAGGCCCCATGAGGAACTGTTCGAAACTCTACCGCGGGGCATCCATCCTGGCACAGCTATCGTAGCGGCCGAAATCTTCCGATGGCACACTGTTTGGTTTCTGGGCGCTGCTCGCCGTCGAGTTCTCGGCTGATGGCCTCGAATACTTAATCGTTGCAGAGTGCAGCCAACAGCATACAGGCGCTTGAAGTGGTTGGAGGAGTCTCGGCCGGTGGGTGCTGGGGTGTTTTGCATAGCAGTCTTGCCGTCTGGACCCTACTAGATAATTGCTTTCAATCGCTACCCAACCGTCCAGCATTGTCCACTGCAATATGCGGTGAGCATTTCAGGAAGCCGCATGCAGTGGGTCACGGTTAGGTTGCACATGGGTAAACGTATTGGGATCATGAACTTCCAGAGTGGCTGCAGGATGCTTGGCTCAGGCAACTAGATTCAGGTCCTTCGTACGTAGCGGGCCGCTTCCAAAGAGAAGCCTTCGGCGAACACGCGCCCGTTCTGCTTCGTCGGGGACGGAGATTAGCAATAGCTTGGCCGCACCATCTCCTGTCCATGATTCGGCAGGTTCACCTACATGGCTTTTTGATTCTCGGCCAAAGGTCACTGGTTTCCCCACAGTAGCTTGAAAGCTGATCCCAAAACCTATCATAGGGGATTGTCATGAGATGACACACAAAGGGACTCTACTATGCACCGACCTTGCCAATCCTAGGCTTGGAATCCTAAATTCAAGAAGCCTTGAATGTGTGGCTCGGGAAGCACTGCAAACATCAGAATGGGGTCAGGGACGCAACAATAGCCCAATCAAAAACCAGAGCGTCATGATGGTGTTTCACTCACATCCAAGAAGGTATATACAGCAGCAGCAGCTTGCACTCATGAAAGGAAACCCCTCCTCCGCAATCCCCTGCTGTCGCTGTGAACCAAGGGCTGTGGTCCTGTACCAGCTCGACCTCGCCATCTCACTGCGTCCACATGACCATGAGGATCCCGATCCCAGGGACAGCTTAGGAGCAGACCCCCCCAAGACCACAGCCGCCAAGGGGGGGTTGATTCAGGAACGTGTTCAGCTTATGGTGGTCCATAGCCCCTGTATACATAATCCCGAAAGAAAGCCAGAAGACTTGGAGGGCCGCTGAGTCTGCACCTAGCCCAGGAAGAGACGGAGTTCATTGAAACTCCATCAACTACAGCATCGACGCAGACTGAGGCATCTGGTGTGTAGACAGTGTAGTCAAGCCTTGCGATTGCGCGCGCTGGTCCAATGTTGCGCTGTTCCACAGTACCACTATGACAGAGTGACGACAATCTGAGCAGCCAGGGACCCCATGGCCCCCAAAGTGGCATCCCTCCAAGTTGGAAAACCCCTTAAAGCCCTAGAATAGACCTTGGAAAACCCTTTAAAACTCTAGCACATATTCTACCACATGTGGGGACTGGTCAGGCTGCACAGGTCACAACAGCTTCGCAAGCCGAGGACCCCGATTGCCATGAGGGCAGAAAGTGGGAATGATTGTCACGAAAGCTGATTATCCCTGTATCAAGGAGTATATTCATACATCGTATCCCAAATTATGGAGGGACCCCCAACCTGATCAGGTTTATGCTTTAATCGCAGAAGAAGAGGTCGTGGTTCTGGGTTGAGACAAAGGACAACTCCTCATGCAGCCCATTCCCCAACAATTTTGGCGAAATGAGCTGTGCGAAGTGAACCTGGGCCAGTAGGAGTTACGTAAACCCTAAACCCTAAACCCTAAACCCTAAACCCTACCAGTGTATGTGGATTACTTTCGATTTTGAAGATTTCGGCAGCGAAGGACACAAGGAACCGGAAGTGGCCATGGCAGAATCAGGATTATTTGCGTGTGGCCCTGGTGATGGCCACAACTGGGGTTGTCTATGTAGTGACTCTCGGTGGTTTCATGCGAAGTAAGCCGTTTGCATGCCTCTGGGCGACGCATTTGTTGCCTGGTGGTCGTGGTTGTGGTGGTGGTGGTGGTGGTTGCAGTTGGGGTTGGGGGTGGGTTGCGGTTGCTGTGACTGTTTCTGCTGCTGCTGCCTTGCTGCTTGCTTTTTGCTGCCTGCTGTTTGCCGCTTGCTGTTTGCTGCTTGCTGTGTGCTTGCTTGCTGTTTGCTGCTCGTCTTCTGCAGCTTGTTGTTTGTTGTTGATTGCTGTTGCTGCTGCTGCTGCTGCTGCTGCTGCTGCTGCTGCTGCTCCTGCTGCTCCTGCTGATGCTGGTACTGGTCCTGGCGATGTTGCTGTTGTTGCACCCTGACAGATAAAACTGCGGGTAGTCTTTCTGCGGGCAGAACTTGACGCTCATGTCTAATCTTGGAGTATTCGGAGTGCGTTGCGTTTTTTCCAGCGGGGTTCGGGTCTCTTAGGCTACCGTACCCAACGAAGCTGTGCATCAGAGAGGGAAGCCAGGTCTGATCAAGTTTGGTGTACCTGCATTGCAGCTTGCGACCTTCTGACAGTATACGTCGTACATGGTTTTCATCGTCATTGCATAGCATTGTCATCCGGCGTATTGCGGTGATTAGACATGCAGGGCACGGTCAAGCCCATGAGAATCCACCCCTACAAGAGCACCCATGCTCCCTAAAGCATCCATGCCCAAAACCCTCTTCTCAAGATGGCTCAAGCCACTTTTTCAGCATGTCGCCCCATCAGCGTTGCAGTACGAACGCGCGTGACACGTTGACGTTGTTGCTGTTGTTGCTGGTGGTAGGATGTTTGTTTCAGTGTTTGGTGATTCCGCACATGTGATCATACTCCACCTGGGCCAAGGACTTATGGCTGCATTGAGATTTCCGCGGCGATTGCCGTCAAAAACATGCGGGATCCATTTCTCAGCACAGCATCGCCGATGCCCAATTGCCGAGTCTACACGACAGAAGTGCCTCGAAGAGCGCCGCCCGCGGGACATGCCTGGGCTGTTGGTCAGCCGGCGACACCCAAGTCTCGACGTTTGAAGAAGCCTTGCGGGGATTGACCCCTAGCCAGCAATCCTTCTTCGAAAACACCATTAAGAAAGCACATGTGCTGCATACGATGGGCATCAAAGAGCAGCGCAGGAGTGTTGGATGGAAGTGGGTGGAGTGTATTTGCGTTGCCTTGACACCAATCTGCATCAGTATATCGGACAGCTTTGGCAAGCACTTCCAAGAACCCATCAAGCTGATAGCAATCTATTTTCGTTATTCAGCACGCTTTGCCGGCTATCACCGCAAGGGCGTGGAGAGGCGCTCCTGTTTTACTCAGGCCTGCTGCGAAAAGTCTGTTGGGCATACTGGTCTGTTTCAGGGGAGTTCGAAGACTACCGCTACGACAGTGACTTCGAAGACAGCAAAAAGGCTGCCGAGGAATTCTGGAAGAAGTTCTCGAAGAAGAAGCGTGAAAGCACGAAGAAACCACGCCAACCCCAAGCACCTGCAGGAACAGGGAATCCGGCGGAGGGATCTGAAATACATGCAAGAACAGAGGATCGAGCAGATGAAGACGGAGAGGATCCGGCAAGCTCTGTGCTTCAGACGCCTTTCGTGGAGTGTTTGCCTGAGTACCTCACAGAGACGGAGAGTATGCGCGCAGCCCTTTTTCAGAAGTTTGTGGAGGAGGTGGGGCGCTCTCCAGATTGCAGTTTCTCCTTTGAGCTCCCCCTAATCCTTGCATAACAATAGATAACTATAATCCTAGCCCTAAGCCCCTAAACCCCAATTACCCGGTAAGACCCTAAACCCTAAACCCTAAACCCCTAAACCCCAATTACCCGGTAAGACATCGGGGGCCTCACAAGGGGAGTTCCGAAAATAGGCCCAAATATAGTACACCAAATACTAGGATCCTTATAATAAGGACCCCCAAAATAAGGTACCCCTTATTTTTGGAGATGTAAGACCCTAAACCCTAAACCCTAAACCCTAAACCCTAAACCCTATTTTCGGAGACTCCCACAAGGTGCTAGAATGCACCGAAGAGGGGGAAGATGAGCTACAGAGGAGCTACGGATCTCCGGGTTCAGCTCCCAGAGCCGCTGGCTCCCCAAAAATGGGGGGGGGGGGTCTCCGGGTTTAGGGTCTCCGGGTTTGGGGTTTAGGGTTTAGGGTTTGGGGTTTAGGGTTTGGGGTTTAGGGTTTGGGGTTTAGGGTTTGGGGTTTAGGGTTTGGGGTTTAGGGTTTTTTTTCGTAACAGGCTCACAAATCCAAGTCCAAGGTGATTCGAAGCAAAGATGGCGATGACGACGACAAGCTAGAAGGTAGGAGGAGGCCGGCAAAACATTTGCTTACCTCTGGCAGAGGCAGTGACAACTAGTGTACTGTTGGGGTCATTGTTTGGGGATTCCTTCATGTCTAGTTAATAAGATTGAAGGAGACATAGACACTTTTCCAGGCATTAGGGGCACGGATTTGGGAGTCCCATGGACAGGGATTGTGATTACAGTATATTGGGGTGTGTATGTGTATTGCCCCGCCTCCCGTTGATGACGGCTCCCCAGGAGAAAGCAGATGTCGGAAAACAACCACGGAAGCATGTCTGTACATGGTGTGAGTCGGCCAGGTTCAGGGTTGATCAATTAAGCGATCAAAGGTGTAGTTTGCATTGGTTAAGAGTTCAGCCATTCGGAGGACAAGGTGTCAGGTTCACAACCGCTGCGTGTGGGGTTGCATGACTGTGCAAACTCGAAGTGCGCATGAGATGTGCAACTAAGGGAACAGTGACAAACATCACAAGGACAAGGACTTCATTGCGCGAAAAGGCTTACAGTTGCACGTTGAGAGGTGGTTGGGCCTGCTGCTTCTTGATGTTTTTGAGGCCTTCAGAGCCATTGCTCATTTTGCCAATAGTTACCCCAGATTACTAAACCCTGAACCCTGAACCCTGAACCTTAAACCCTAAACCTGAACCGTGAACCCTGAACCCTAAACCCTAGACTCCCAGATCCTGAACCCTGAACCTCCTAAAAGCAGCTGGCTGGGAGACTATTGCAGAAGACATTGCCCGGTGGCCTCAATTCGGGATGAACTCCAAACCCGCCTGATGTATGGTAGTTCATTAAAGCCATCCCTGTATGAGCTACATAGTCTAAGCTCCTTACGTGGGGGTTACAGAAAGGTTGCGTAAGGATCCTGTTAGGGGGATGTAGGGGGTTCAGACTATGTAGCTCGCATAACCCGCTCATAATCCAGACACAAAGCGAGGGTCAGGGCGCTGCCCTGCCGTAACTTTACCAGGAGAACTTGAAGGACCAGGAGATTCAGAAGCTGAAGGAGGACCGACTGCGCATGTTGTTTGAGGCTACGAGTGCCCCGTAGCATTCAAACTTCAAAGTTTTAGAGGGCCTTGTTGCAAGATGGCTCAAAGCAGGTTCCGCTAGGCTAGGTTTGGGCGGCCGGCTGTCCTTGTCGGGCTGCTTGGGAATATTATGGAGTTTTGTTAACTTCGCGAAGAGGCTTTGTGGGTTTCAGCCACCGTTACCGCTGCCTAGCCCTGTGCTGCACACCCAGACACCGAACAACGATGCCGAGCTGAAGCCGTAAGTAAGCCCAACAAGCCTCAACCCCCAAATGGGCAGTTGTCAAAATTATGGTCCTTTTTTGGGTACCCTAAATAATAGGTGCCGTACTATATTATGGACCCAAAAAGGGACCATAATTTTGACAACCACCCAAATTGGGACTTGACCACAGCTTGAAATCCAAGAGTTCGGGGCCTGGCAGCTGTGCACATCCACACTATCGGCTCTCCGAGGCTCGAAGTCGCAGGGTCATGGGGTAGGGTTTAGGGTTTAGGGTTGGTTCGGCAAGGGTTCATGGGCTTAGTCTTCAAGCCAAACCAGAGTCGAACCGAGGTTCAGTGGCGCAAGACCTTGAATGTCAAATGTGTATAGTGGAAAAGGTGAGGAATCGTGAGCGATGTTGAAAAACCGTCCGCCTGTTAAGAAACTGGTGAGGAACGTTGTGCAAGGAAAATCCACGCAACCACCCATCCTACTAGAACACCTAGCAACTCCACCAAACCGCCCTCAGCTAATTGCCAAGCACTCTACTCGATCTCCATTCTTTCAGGATCTGGCCAAGTCGGAGGCAGCCCGCCTGAAGGCGGAAGGAACCCAGTCAAGTTTAGCCCCGACGCAGGACTCCGCGGCATGCTTTGGGAGATTGTGCATGGCTGCAAGAGTTGGTGCCAAGAGGGGCTTGCAGAAATTGACATCTTTGCCCCCTCCGAATCCTAAAGCTCCTCGTCTCCGGAGGAACAACCTGCCGCAAATTAAGATTCGTCTCGAGGCGCTGCGTGAGGAACATTTGGAGGAGTTGGTGTTGGGTGTGGGTTTTGAATGGGGAGCTTCAGGGATGTTATTTCATGGGCTTTCAATCGGCATGTTCTGGTGATGCGTGGGGCTGATTTGCATCCAGAACAGGACGCTCTGGTTGGCAACTCAGTTGTCTTGTCATTACAACTCGAGAGTGCTTGTAGCGCTAGCAAGATCCTGCAATGACTTCCCCAAAGTGCTGGAGCAATTCGAGTTTCAGGACAGTAGTCGTTTTGTATATAGCCCCCAGGCGCACGCTTCAGGGACCGGTGGTGCGTTGCACGGAGACAATAATGATGTGATCTCACCGCGGTAGCATGTAATCTCCCTATAAGTTCCTACATGCATGATTCACCACGAAGAATTAGCTCTGGACCGCAGAACCGATCATGGCACTGTGGCGCACAAGTTGTAGCATGGATGACTCGTTGTGCCAGTTTGCTGGGCCGTGAGGCAACGAGGCGTCCATCATCAACAGGACTCCGCCCCTGGATCATCCAGCCCCACATGGGTAGTTCTCTAAATTAGGGTCCCTGTTTAGGTCCCCAATATAGTACGGCACCCTTATAAACAGGACCCTGAAAGGGATCCTAATTTAGAGAACTACCCACAGTATTCCTTTAAAACTCCCGAAATGGAGCTATAACCCTAAGCCCTAAACCCTAAACCCTAAAAACCCTAAACCCCAAAAGCCCTAAACCCTGAACCCTAAACCCTAAACCCTGAACCCTAAACCCTAAACCCATGTTGGCCCTTCTTGCGCCAGGCCTGGCATGCTGACCCGGCCTTCCGTAAAAGTGTCGCAGAGTGCGAAAATCCCTCACAAGAAAAGGAGCTTTGCCGCATGGGGGTTAGGGTTTAGGGTTTCAGGGTTTAGGGTTTAGGGTTTAGAGCTTAGGGTTCAGGGTCGAGGGTATCGAGGGTTTAGGGTTTGAAATGGGGGGGGGTGTCATGGAAAACCGAAGCTCACATCGTCCCACTGCGAAGTTGGATGCTAGGGGCTCATTTTGCTTGCTCGCGGTTCAAGACTTGTTTGGATCCCGACGCATCGATTTAGGCGCGTCGGGAGAGTTTAGCATGTGCTCGAAGCTGCTGGGACTTCTGTTGCTGAGGCCCGGGCAACCCTAAACCTTTCCCCAAAACCAAAGCGAGAGTCTCCTGCCCCCGCCCGTCGCCAGCCCTGCAAGGCAGTGCATAGCGCAAACGGTGGTCAACAGAGTCTTCGCTGCTTAAGGAAGATTTCGTTTCAAGTTAAAGCAGCTATGCCCCGAAGTCCCGAAGCCGAAAGTTCATTCCAGCACCGGTTTAGGCAGCCTCATCGAGACGCTGACGCTATGGACGTTCGAAGCGTCCCCCTACATCGTGGAGCAAAGCGTCACCGGGCTTCAAATGATTGAAACTCATGCGTACAATCCCAAACCCGTGACACTCGACCAATGACCTAAGGCTTAAGCCCATACAGTATCTCTAAAATCTACAGAACACTGTAACACTCCGGGAGTTGAGGGCTACATTGTGCTTGATCCCAAGAGCATGCCAGGTCACCTTCAGAGCCACATTGAAGCTGCGTCCTTGCTCAGGAACTTTTTCCAAGTTTTCATGGTTTGCAAGGTTTGGGGTTTAAGTTTGTGGCTTAAGCTGATGGTTCAGGGTCATGATCGTGGATGTTCAGGAGGGAGAAGGATCTTTCCCTGCATTACTTGGAGGATCATGGGAGTTAGTAAGTCAGGTTATAAGTCCCTTAATTGGGGTTATAAGTATAGTTACCCTAATTATAACCCTACTTACTAAGTCCCATGATCCCTGAAGTACCCTAAACCCTAAACCCTAAACCCTACTTACTAAGTCCCATGATCCTTCAAGTAAGGATTGTGCAGCCTGGCGTCGTGGTGCGCTTTTTTTCGGGCGCCGGCTTGACGTTCGACACAGGGAGCCTTGGCCCATGTCCAACCTTTGGGAGTTTCAGAAAATTAGGGGTACCTTATTTTGGGGTCCTTATAATAGGGATCCTAGTATTTAGGGTGCTATATTAGGGTCCCTATTTTCGGAAACCCCCATATAATGTTGAAGGTAGATGCCACAAAGATCCCACATCCCGCATCGGCTTTAGGTAGTACCGCGGATCTTGAAGCTGCTTGTCAAGCAAGCCCGCCAACGATCCAGGAGCAGCTTCCAGTGTGAAGGCGATGCAGCTTTTCCAGTGGCCCTGACCCGCTATGACGATCAGGTCACCTGCTTACAGCATCATGGGACTTAGTAAATAGGGTTATAATTAGGGTAACTATACTTATAACCCCAATTAAGGGACTTATAACCTTACTAAGTCCCATGATCAGGTCACCTACTGGCAGGGCATCGAGTTCACCGCCCCTCGCCGAGCCGGGAGTGTTTGGAGCTTCCTAGGCCCTCTACTGTAGGTGTTTCTGGGCAGACATAGGTCCTAAACAGAGGCTCGCGTAGATAGAGTAGTAGTCCCGTCAGTTCATTCACGAAACTCAGAAGCTGCTGAGCATTGTCTCCTGCTGTGGGAGTAAGACAGGCTCAGATCTCAGACACGGCACCATCGTTCCTGCGGCATTGCGTGGTGGAGGGGGCGACGGTGGGCGTGCGGATTGCCAATCGTGCTCCGCAGTTCCTGCCGGGAACTATAATCACGGATGCCCAGTCACAGGCAGTCTTCGCCTTAGGCCCCATGGTGACCGCAATGGTCTTTGACGGAGTGATTGTCAACAGCAGCTGCTTGGCGAAGCTTCAGCTTCTGATTGTGC
This sequence comes from Symbiodinium sp. CCMP2456, assembly GCA_905221635.1. Classification (NCBI taxonomy): domain Eukaryota; class Dinophyceae; order Suessiales; family Symbiodiniaceae; genus Symbiodinium; species Symbiodinium sp. CCMP2456. The sequence goes on along the minus strand of CAJNDV010016025.1, from coordinate 53,865 downwards.
CCCTGCCGAAAGCCCAATCGGAAACGACTCATAACGACCCTAGATTTTAGGGTTTAGGGTTTAGGGTTTAGGGGCCTAAACCCCGCAGACCAGAGCCAGAGGCAACGGCGTGGAAGTGAGAGACGCCTCAACGGCCAGTATCAACGTCTCGAACTCCATCTTCGACTCCGGCTGCCGAGGCCCGGCATGGCAAACCCTGGGGCCTAGGGTTTAGGGTTTTGGGATTTCTCGTTTGCAATTGTCGGAAACCAGGGTTCTGGTCCCTAGGTGCAGCACGCCTCTACATGCGCTCCGTGAAGGGCGAGGTGACCGTGACCGGGTCGTTGTTCGAGAAGAGGTTCGCAGGCTGCCAGCCCTTTTTTCAGAACAGTGAAGCCTTCTACCTGGCCGATGCCTCCCAGACCTCGGGCAGCAACGTGACTGTCGCCGACACCACCTTCATCGGCATGGAGACAGGCATCTCACTATTCGAACTCCACGGTGACATGGACTTCCGGGTCTCCAATTGCTCCATGCAGTCTATGAGACACTAGGTGGCAATTTGGGAAACGTTAAAATTTCCCTTAGGGTCTCTATAGACTATAGACTATCCTATTCATAAATACTTTTCAGGGCCCCAAACTACAACCCAGGAAACTATTTCCGAGCATGGTCTTCCACAAGCAGGGTGAGAATTGAGAGCTCCACCTTTCGCCTGCCACCAGGGGCAGAGGGTCGTTTCTTCCGTCCTATTGATACCGACAACCGCTTCGGATCCAGTGTGGAGGTGTCGCGGTGTCTCTTCGAAGGAGCGAAGGCGGCTGCCCATGGCTTGTTTAGGGGTTTAGGGGTTTAGGGGTTTAGGGGTTTAGGGTTTAGGGGTTTCGGGGTCTTAGGGGTTTAGGGTTTAGGGGTTTTAGCTGCAGGTGACACGTCCTACTCTGTGGGTCTAGGGCAGAAGGGTCTCTTTGCGCAGGCATCTTCTGATTCCTCTCTGGTGGTGGCCTACGGGGAAGTGTCCTTTGTGGAGAATGTGATGCAGAATAACGAGGGGATCAGGGGCATTTGGATCCGCAGCCTGGGCTGCCTGGTAGCATCGAACCTCATGGTGAACAACACGTTTCAAAGCGTGATCGATGCCGACAGCAATGTGACGCTTCTCAACAACACGCTGGACAACCCCAACAGTGCCTTCGAGCTCGAGGCTCCTCTTGAGGGGAGTGCGAGCGGAAGGAGCATCCTGGATGCTCGCACGACGACTTTTGGCGCGGGCCCGAAAGTGAACGCTTTCTCGGTGAGCATGAATCGCTGGAGGGTGCTCCTAGCAGATCGCTATCGACAGGCCCTGCCCAGTTTCCAGCCCAACACGGTGATGCTGGGGCTTTGTCTGGCATCGTTTTCGAAGGGATGCTTATACGAGCCCGTCAGGAAATCTCTAGGTGCTCTCGTCGAGAAAGGCTGTTTTTAAATGAGGCTGTGCTCCCAAGAACCGAGGATAGAGCTCGACACATCCATCTATGTTGAGCCCACTGAGACGCTGGAGCTTCCTGAGAACCTCACCCTTCGGATTCAATCAGAGCGTGGAATACAGGCTCATGACGGGTTACTGTGGGGATCCTCACCGCCGTGAGCCTAGAACGCTCCAAACAGCGATTCATAGTGGGCTCAACATCCGTCCGGAACCCAGACCGTTTCCTTCGCATCCATCGCCTGGACAGGTGGATGGATCCCTCATCCTGCCCTCCGGCGGTTTGCCCATCCACCTGGTCGCGGCGGATCCATCGCAGCCCTGGCAGCAGCTCCTCCTCTCGGGGGAGCGGAACTACTCCTTGAGCCTCAGATGAGCTCCCCGAGCCCTCGGAAGCCCGTAAGCCCCTAAACCCTAAACCCTAAACCCTGAACCATAAACCCTAAACCCTATACCCTATACCCTATAGACCCTAAACCTTAAAAGCCCTGGCCAGCTCTCAGGAGTGGGCTGCGCATCAGCGACGCGGGCAGCAACTCTCAAAACAGCATTGAGTGCATCGGGCAGTGCCGCCTAAGTGAAGTTCGCGAGATCGAGGCACAGGGGCTCTTTTGCCAAAGAGAAGCATGAACCGTCCTCAAGCGATATCGTACTTCCGTAGAGTCCGTAACAAAGGTATGGGATACAGGTGTGTTCCCGAAGCTTTATTCTGAGTCTTCAGTGCTCTGTTGAAAATGGCCAGGTGCGGAAAGCCAGGTTCACGTGCTTGCGTGTCGTCAATCTCCAGGTACCGCTAACAGCTTCTCGATGAATCTTTGGAAGCATGTTGGGGCGTTTTCGAGGAGAGTCATGATTCAAATAGAAGAAGCATGTGGGAGTTTCCGAAAATTAGGGGTACCTTATTTTGGGGTCCTTATAATAGGGATCCTATTATTTAGGGTACTATATTAGGGTCCCCTATTTTCGGAAACCGCTATGTGATATCAAAGCCACATGTCAGGTCTCGGATTCATCTTTCCAGGACTGCTTCGCTGAGGGTCTGGTCCTCACGGGTGGTGATGCATCGTTACAGGTGATAGACTCGAGCTTTGCAAACTCAGAAGGCTACACAACACGATTCAACGATGCGGTCCTATTGAATGGCTTCACAGGCGATGTGCTACTTGCCAACAACTCCATCGAAGGGTTCTATGACGGCTTGATCGTCGAGTTTCATCAAGGTTCCGCGGAGATGCGAGGAAATGTCGTCACTCGCTTCCGCGGCTACGGGTTGTATTTGCGACACACCTCCTTCGGTATGACTTCTGCGTATGTGATCACAAACAACACAGTGCGGGGAGGGCAGGACACGGGACGCCAACAGCTTCGTGTGGACAGTTCTTCAAGCAGCCTGCAAAGCGTGACTATCAGCGACAACCACTTTCTCGAGCGAGTTTCTGAATCAACATCTGCCGTGAGGCTGCATCTGGAAGTTGTTTCAGCATCGGCGTTGACTTTTTCCATTAGGTTGGGCCTGTGAGTGCCAGAAAAGAGCAGTGACAATGTGCTGTGTGCAAGAAATCATCTCCAGGAATCTCAGGGATGGACTCGTGAGCTTCCGGGGCAATCGCTTGCTTAACGAGCGGAGCCTGCTGGAGCTTTATCTCGAGTGCCAGTGGAATGAGGCCCGGTGGTGGCGAGAGGATCCAGTTCAGAGGGTACGGGTAGGAAGAGGGTTTCAGGAGGTTTCAGGCTCGGTGATGCAATCGCTAAGGACTTGCCACACGAGATTGTCAACAACACTTTCAATCATGTCTCGAAGAATGAGGCCGCTTGGCCACCTCCGAGCCTTGAGCTCCTAAGGAGCTGAGCTGGGCCTGATTTAATTTTAAGATATATACGATATTGTTATACGTAATATATAATATAACATAATATGATATAGAATAGAATAAAATATAATGGGAAGCTTTTCTTGACCAGGGCCCCGAGCTTGCTGCGGTGGTTCTATGATAACTTTCGGGCCGTGTGTTTTTGTTGGCTCCTTGCTGTGTCAGAGAGTAGCCTTTTAGGTGGTTGAAGGTACTGAAATCTTGCAGAGCCGTTTCTGAGGTCATCTACATTCTGAACTGCGAGAACACAACCCTGAGGGAGAATGTGATTCTCGCGAACACGTCCAGGGACAGCCCGGTGCTGAGGATCAGCGGTGCGACTTCAGGCGCGGATGCTGAACGTTTGAGAATACACAGCGGCCACAGCTGCTTTACGTACACAGAGCCTTCGAGCACATTCATAGAAAGCTAGTCGTTTGTTTGAGACTCACCACCCTGCCCAGGCATCATCAATGCCAGTGTGAACTATTGGGGAGAGTTCATCACCGCCCAGGAGGATGGTACTGGGCTTGCCATCGAGTCAGTCATCGACGATCCGAACGAGCTCGCAATCTATGAGCCATGGCTCAGTGAACCTTACGATGCCAACAGTCTGCAGTTTCTCGGCCCTTGTTGGGGCCCTGCTTTCCATGCTGTGACCTTGTCTAAGACTTTCACCGTCTTTGTCAACATCTTCCTGCTAATTGCGTGTTTGAGATAACTAAGTAACTAAGGTTTGTATCTCGCCAAAGATCACAGATAGTAGTCGAAGACAGAAACGGGGTGCAGACGATAGTTTATGCGATCGTGGAGTCCGGAAATGAGACGTTGCCCGCCGGTGACTACCTCGTGGCTACCCCCATCATCGTTCGCAACGGAGGCAGGCTGGTGCTTGATTCTTGGACGATTCAAGGAAGCTGACATTTGTTCTCCTGTAGGAATCAACCGAAAGGAAGTGGAACTGTTGCCAAACCTCCGCATGCAGAAGAGGATGCCGGTGTCAACCTCACCTTTGCCGCAGACATGTCCGTTCTCGTGGGGGCCGGTTCGGCGTTGCTCTCTCTGGGCAGTGAGGACAGCTGAGGTCTATCTGACTCTATCCTTTGGTCGCAGAGGTGTGAAGTCAGTCTCCCACTCTTTCTCTTTCCTGGCTCACATTCATAAGGATCCGGTATTTATCAATCGCACCATGCTTGTCTCCGATATGCTTACAGAATCCTAAGGGTCCATGTACCCAAATAGTATATACTTTGGCCTTGATGTAGTCCCTATATAGGTACTTTGGGGCCGATGTATATACTATTTGGGTACATGGACCCTTAGGGGAATCCACGTCCAACACCGTCTTGAAAGTGTGAGAGCAGCAGTACTTGGAGGTTCATGGGTAGTTATAAGTGGGGTTATAAGTCCCCTAATATGGTTATAATTATAGTTACCCTACTTATAACCCTAAACCCTAAACCCTAAACCCTAAACCTATAGTTATAGTTACCCTACTTATAACCACCCATGAACCTCCAAGTACCTCAGTCCAGCGACCTGCAGAGTGGCAGGTGGACTCAGCACGTAAAGAGGGCACAAGAAGGGGCTCTAAACCCTAAAACCCTAAACC
>CAJNDV010016025.1:4194-34158 GCA_905221635.1 Symbiodinium sp. CCMP2456 | reverse complement strand
GGAAGAACCCTTCGTGATGCTTTCGGGAACTATACAAGCTACCACAAGTCGAGTTTTCCAGGTTTGGTGTCCGATTCCCGTCCTACTTGAGCCAAATCTGCGACAGGCCAGTCTGTTGCCATGACACCAAGCCTCCGCAAGGACCAGCAGATCCCGGATTGATAGTTTGCTCTGCATCCAATCAGCTTCACGTGAAACCTCTTGGATATCTGGACGTTTCATCCAACAACAACCAGCGACCTCGGTCCTGCTGGGCTATATTCATAAATGAGGTAAAAGAACATGCTCAATGCAGCCAAGAAACCATGCTGGCATATATAGCACCTGTTTGAAAAATGCCCCATCGCCGCGTATTTCCAGCAAAACTTTCCAATTTCCTCTGTTTTCTCCATGGTTCCTTCAGCGGCTGACCTGTATGATCGTACTTTGGCATTTGCCCAGAAGCTGCACACATCAAAAGACCACCGAAGCACATCCGTGACAGCATCCCATGTAACTCGGGCTAGCCAGTGTTTCTGAATGACGAAAACTGGAATTCTCATTGTGCGGCGATGCCGACATGTGGTGCAAGCAACCCTGATATTTGACCTTCCTCAGCGCGTCTTGGATCTTCGGTGCGAGACCTGGATACACACTAGAAGAATTCATGCATCGACAGCATGAATCGACCACTTCCGCAAGCACCCGGGGCACCCATGGGCTTCGCCATTCCGGCGACGTCTCCGTTTCCACCACCTTTTTGCCAAGGCCGCACCGTCCCCGACGACTCTGTCCCCACCACTGCCTCACTTCATTGCTGGCAGATTTATGGCCTCGATTTGCTGCGGAAAAGCCAAAGGCCAAGAAGTCCTGAACATGCCGTGTTACGATGCCTCTTCTCTCAACAATCTGCCTTTCGTGTCACTTTCGAGGTTAGCTCAAATCACTGCCACGCTCATGCTGCCACTGTCACGGGAAGCACGTTAAGTACGGTGCTCGAGTACAAGCCCTCGGTTCGCAGACTACATGCGGAAAACGACTCAGCCACTAGCCGGCCACGCAACATGATCCAGCAGCCGCACACCATGCACCATTCCCTTCAATGGTTTCTTCGCCACCATTACGTCGACAACAGACTCATGACCTTTCTCTTTTCATTCCCGCATCGATGCAACTTCGATCCGACCAATTTGATGTACCATGGAGCGAAGGAGGCAGAAATATACTGGGGTAGGAAGAGCACGCAAGTTTGATCCAGTTGGGCCTCCATTCCCTAGCAAGCAGCATGCTCCTTTTACTTCTCCAGAACTTTCACGTCCGCAAGAGGCCTTACTGTAGGAAAGGCTCGCTCCGAGCTTTTGTCAATACATTGTATTCTGACATGCTGAAGGGAGAGCTTCGAGCTGCTCAGCTGTTGTGGATAGTGCCATCCTGGCCGTTATCCGCCCATGGATCCATTCACTAGCGTCGCGAAGCATAGCACATGCATGTGTGTGTGTGTGTGTCACCATACGGTACCATATGTTTTTTCACGAGCCCTTGTCCCACTTGAACCGTTGTCGTGGAGGTTGTCTATAGTCTTGCTTACGATGCCGCTCTGGTGCTCTTCTCGCGCTGCTCTTTTCGCGCATGCTGTTCTCCTGCCTTCACTTGCATCCGCAAATACCGACTTTCCCAGTCGCAGCCGTGGCATCTCCAAGCCCCCGAAGCCCTACTTGCAAGATCGAAGGACTTCTTAGCTAGGTAGACAAGGAGGGTTCCCGGAAGTCTAGTTAGGGTAGACGTAACCCTGGCCAAAAATCTACAGGCCAATTCCTATGATCCTTCAAGCAACTTGTGGGTCGCAATTGCTTCCAACAGGACCACAACCTCCTAATGTGGATCCCTGACAACAGTGATGAGTTGTGGAACTGGCTCTCTGTCGCGGTGGTTCAAGTATGGTGTGGGGCCCTTTCCTTCGGGAGGTTGCTTCGGTGATTTCGGAGGGAATTCGGACGGACTTGTGGGGTTTCAGGTGTCCGGTTCATTGTCAGGGGACTTCTGCTGCTCAGCTCGTGCTGGCATTCCTGCTGGGGTTCCTTACGGCTATTGGACTTGCCATCTGCCTCGCATTCACCTTGTTCTTTCCCTCCTCTCGCCTTCGACACCTCTTTCAGGCAAGGGAAACTACTAACGTGCCAGCCGCACGGGGATCGGACCGCTTGGCGTTGTATGGGCACACCCGCCTCTGACACTGAGGCAATCACCCAGCTCTCTTTGGAACTTGAGGGGCTGAGGATCTCCATCACCCGTTCCCGAGGTACTTCTTCTGCTTCCGTTTCAGGGGCTTCTGTAGCTCCGCCTTCTCCTTGCCCTGCCGCTGCGGCTGAGGCCCTGAGTGCCTCGCTGCCTGCATCGGGTTTAGGGGTTGATAGGGGCTCTGGTTTAGGTAGGGGCCCGAACCCGCCTTCCCTAAGCCCAGCCACTCCTGAATCCCGAACTGCCATCGAGGCCTCTTTCCCTGGCATCCCTCCCCAGCTTCTGGACTCTGCCCGGGCACTCCGTTCGTCAGTTGCCACTCCCGAGTTCCGGGCGAACAGAGCCTGGGTAGCGGGCTGCTGGGCATCTGCTGTGATTGAAGGCCGCGTGGCCACGCCTAGCTGCACTCCTGCACTCCAGCTGCCTTCCAGATTATACGTGGTGCTCCGCACCCCGGGGTGCAACGACGTCCGTGTTACGTCGAGCCGTGCGGTGTATCTTCGCCTGGTGGATAACCACAGGGGCATTTCTTTGTCGCACGGGTGGCCTACGGAGACAGAGGCTCGTATCTACGTTGCAGGGGCTGGACTTTCTTTCCCCCGGGTGTTTGAGCAATGAATCCGGAGGATGTTGCACCGGCCGAGGCGGGCGATGTCAGCCTGCTGAAGCTGAGAGGAGCTGTTCTACTGCCTGGGCAAGGAGACAAGCCCCCGACCGTGAGTTACTGCGCGCTCAAGCGTTTGGGAGGTTTCTTGCTTGCTGTGCCGGCGAACTACCTGCCCGAAGGTCTGCTTCAGGAGGCCGCAGCCGAGGGTTTCCAAGGCCTTTTGGGACCCTACACCTTGACCAGTGCTCCCGCAGTGGAGCTTTCGGAGACAGGGGATTGGGTTGGGGTTTATCCCCCTCGGACCATAGAGGCAGTTTTGATAGACTTGGCAGACGAGGCCTGTGCAGCCCTCGAGCCCCTCGAGGAAGGCATCGGGGAGTGCTCTCCTTTCGTCGAAGATGCCCCGATGCTTTTCCCCCTGGCAACAAGCCTGGCAGCTTTCGCCGTCTCATGGATGGGAGGGGTCGAGGGAGACCGAGGGGCGGGTTACGTCACCGCCGAAGAAATGATTCCCGAGGAGGAGGCACCTCCCTTGCTGCCCCGGCGTGCGAAGGCAGAGCCGAAGAGGAAGCCCACTGTCGCCATGTTGGCGGCCCAGCAGACGGACATAGTCGCCGCGCTTCAGGCTCTCAGCGCCCAGGTTCAGTTGTTGGCCAAGTCCCCGCCTTCAGAACTTCAGTGACGCCGCCTGCGCCGGCCGCCCTCCTTACAGCGGCCCCCGCAGGACCAAGGCAGGCTCTTACCGCCCCAGTCTCAGCCGCGATCGCGCCAGCAGCTGCACCGCCCCGCCAACTGGCAGATTTGTTGGGAGTACCTCCTGGGGCTGCGGCCCCGAATCCCCTTCCAGGCGCAGGGGTGCTAGAGGCAGGCGAACGGCGATATAGCCGACGAAGGAGGGCCTCTGACTTCAGTGCTCCTTGCTCAAAGCAAGGCCCTCACCACGCTTGTCAGTCAGCTGGCAGGCGGCAACGACCCATTGTCCGACCTGGCTTCCAGCTCTTCCTCGAGCCTGTCCGTGAAAGGTTCAGCCGCGCGGCTTCGCTTGCAAAAGGAGCTGCATGCCCGCGCGGGCGCTTTCTTTGGGCGAGTGCAAGAAGCGGCCCTCCGGCGAATGGAACCTACCGCCAACTTGTCCCTTCTTCAAGAAGATGCTCAGCGGAGGCCGGTGATGACCAGGTACATGGAGCGATACGAAGGGTACAGAGATCAGAGGAGCTGGGGCCTGCTCCAATGGCAGCTCTCCCAGGTGTTCGACTTGTTGGGGTCCAACAAAGTGGAAGGCGCCAAGGACGTTTTGGCTCTTACCATAGTCATGGTGGACCGCTTGTCGCCGATTCTGGGCGCCCCGATCTAGCTTGGATCCTCTCCCTCCAAGAGGACCCTCCTTCCACCGTGTTCTCCGCCCCGCAGAGCAGTCATGGCACAGTGCGAGCATGCTCTCCGCTTGCAGACCCGAAATGGCTGGCGGCAGCACTGAGCTACGTGAAGGAGATGGAAACGCTAGCCAGCAGACGGACGGAGGTCCACAAGGGCCCCGGTGCGCCTTCAGGTTCCGCGGACAATGCGGCAAAGGCACCGGCCGGTCTAACGAAGAAGCAACAGCGTGCCAAGTTGTGGGCGGAGAAGAACCGCTGCTCACCCAAAAGCCTGAACCGTCATGCATCACCGCCGTTGGCGTTGCCGCTGATAAATGCCGAAGTGCACTTGTCTGCCTCCGGAGTGAGCCCACAACTTCCTTTATATGCCGCCAGCCTGTGCCCTCGCCGTCGAGGCTCAGGCCAGCTCGTCTTCCGTGGGCTCCGAAGCCTCCTGCATGCCTATAAGCCCTCAGCACCACGAACCCAAGCACCACGAAAGCAGCCTCTTGGGGACCTTAGTTTCGGGTAAGAGTGGCGAAGACCCTCGGCCTGGACCTACTTCTGAGTCACAAAGTTGCGCTACAGTGTGCCCGGCTGGCACTAATCCCCCGCGCCTTTCTGGAGTGCCGGATGCATCCCCCTTTGATGGAGTTCCCGGTTTTTGCTCAGAGTTTTCTTTCTGGAGTTGGGCTGCTGCCCTCCCCAGGCTCATTCTCGACACCAGGACCGCCTATGCCCGGTTCCTTCGGTTTAGTTTTAGTCTCCGTGACAGGGGCCAGCCGGCTCCGCCTGACACCGTCTACCCGTTACCCATCCCGGACCTCTCTGTCTTTCGGGATGGTGACCCGCAACGACCTGCTGTCGGTGACGCATCGAGCGTTAGCAAGAAGGAAAGGCTTATCGCCAAAGTGCTGCACGTTGTTGTCATGAGCCTAAACTTCCTGCATTCTGATCTGCGTCTTGTGCCCGAGAGCAGCTTGCGGAGGCAGCCAAACCGGGTCCATCTCAAGATTTTCGAGAGGATCCGAGGTCTGCTGTGGACGTGCTCTGCAAGGGGGTCCCACCCTCTCTCTTCTGGTCGACGAGGACCACATTTGATTGCGAGGCTTCGTGAGTTGAACGACCACTTGTCTTTGGTCGGCCTCTCTACCTTGCATTACCCTAGAGACCGCCCAGCGCGGAGCGTCGTGCCGCACTGCGCCGAGGGCCCTGAGGCGCTTCGGCCCTACAGGGATGTTGAGCCTAGCAGGCTGAAGATCTCGGGGAGCGGGCGCTGGGCTCTCGATGAATTCCTGGGGCCTGATCTCAAGCTCGCCTACCGAGAACCCCGAGAGTGCTCCGGAGCATACCTGAAAACTCCTTGGCCCATCCTGATGCCACCCTCGAGGACCCACTTAGGACCACTGAGCTGCTAAAGCTTTGGGACCTAAAGGGTCTCCTTTTCCTCACTTTCGAGCCCAAGAGGCCAAGAGATTTGACGAGGGTGTTTGCCGCCTACAAGAACGAGTCGGCTGACAGACAGATTGGAGATAGACGTGGGGGCAACGGGCTGGAGGGCAGAGTCTGTGGCCCTTCGAGGACCCTTCCACCTGGTCATTGTCTCATAAGTTTGACGATTCCGAAAGGCTGCAGCGCAGCCGGAGCCAGTACCGATCGGGCCGATTTCTATCATCAGGCCCGAATCTCTTCGGCAAGGGCTGAGGCAAACCGTGTCTGACAGTTGCGGATCTGGAAGGGACCTCCACCCTCTCTGATCTCCAGCGCATCGTCCGCGAGCACTGTGAAGGTGGCAATCCTAGCAGGGACTTGAGTGCCGTCCTTCAGGAGGCACGCTTCTGCTCTCCTTCGGTGCCCCCTTCCTTGCTGTTCGATCCGAGCACACCCGTTCATGGAGCCTTTCGCTCCCTGTATCAGGGCGACCATTTGGGCGTCGCCACGGAGTCTCATGCGCAGCTCCTTCAAGATGCCGACTTGCTACAGCCTCACCACCGCCTCCTTGCCCGAAGTGCCCCGAGCAGGAGTGGCCCATGGGAAGCCTTAGTGATAGACGATTACTTCGTAATCTCTTGTGAGAGTAGCTCGACGCAGCCGGCCCAGGCCGAAGCCACAAAACGCGTGCTCCACGCTAAAGAGATCTACGAGACAGCCAAAGTCAGTGGGTCGCTCCATAAGGACGTGCTGGGGGCTTCGGTTTTCCAAGCGGCTGGAGCTCAGATTGATTCTTCGCCGCTTTGCAGATCGTTTGGGCATGTGTTGGTTTCAGCACCGACGAGCAAACTCATGGCACTGTCGGTGATCAGTCTGAAAGCTGCAGCCCTCCCTGCCATTAGCGAAGAACTTGCTTCAAACCTGGCCGGCTCCTGGATAGCTGCCCTGATGTTCCGCAGGTGCCTCTTTGCAGTCCTTGACGGTTTCTTCGCCCTAACAAAATCAGAGGCCTACGCCGGGGATGGCAGCTTCCTCCGGGCCCTCTCTAGGAAGGACGCTCAGGAGCTCGTCCTCCTTGCGTCTCTCGTGCCGGTGATGTCTTCTGATCTATCGGCCGAGTTTTCTCCAACCATCTTTTGCTCTGATTCTTCATCAACGCATGGAGCTTACTGCTCTTGTCCGATTTCCGCTGAACTGTCGGCCTCCCTCTGGCTTGCCGCCGACAAGAAAGGAGCCTACTCCCGGCTCGATCCAAACAAGGGTGCCCGCGACACTCTCGATGACGATGACGTTGGACCCATCCCCGCCGAGGAGCCGTTGTCAAAGCCACTTGCCTTTGACTTCGATGTGCTGGCTCTGCTTGAGGGCTCGACGGAGATTGCTGAAGGATGCCAGCGGTTAGGGTTAAGGGTCTCCCCTGTCATTGACTTGCGGTACTCCCAAGAATATGATGTCTGCTCCCTCACGGTGACAGAGTGGGCAGTGCACCTCCTTTGGACCGGCAAGGCGCGGAGCTTTGTTGTGTCTCTGCCGTCCGGCTCGCTTGCCAAACGCCTGCCTCCTAAACAAAGAAGGAAGGAAAACCTCGTGCTGCTGGCTGAAAGGGCTGTAGCTAGGGCGGGCCGGCCCGCTTTCATCTTCGCTGCTCCGAGGTCCGGATTTTTCTCCATGCCGGCTGTGCGACGCCTTCTCTGTGCTGAGGGCGCCCCCCTCTTCTGATCCGGAGGGCGGAGCGAAGCCCGGCTACCAGGGAAAGCCGGGTCTGTGTTTCCTGCCAGAAAGCTTGGAGGTTGCCTGTTCCAAGTCCCCTCGCTGCCTCCCGGAGTTTATTCGAGCCTGCCTAGCGGCCGTGTCTCAGGAGTCCCCGCCTGACCCGGGTTTGGAAAGCGTTGCCATAAATGATGTGCTAGCAACCGGTGCCTGGGTCGTGCGCTCCGCCTGGCGATGGGACCGCCCTCGCCACATCAACTGTTTGGAGACTGAGGCCGGCATTACTGTGCTCCGCGACCAGGTCCGAGAAGGGGGAGATTCTTCCAGATCGGTGATGATACTGGATTCCAGCTGCGCTCGCGGCGCGCTTGCCAGAGGCCGTTCGTCAACCAGACTGCTACGGCCCAGCTTGAGGAAGGCCGCTGCCCTGGAGGTGGGCGGAGGCCTCTTTCCCGTTTTTACATTTGGGCCAACCCGATTAAATGTTTCCGACGATCCTTCGAGGAAGGCAGCTCTGAGGAGCCCCTGGCCCTCCTCCCTTGCTACAGGCCAGGATGAAGCCGAGCTGGTTGCGCTCTGTAAGTTGCAGGGCTGCTCGAAACCGAGGGCAAACTGGTACCGACTGTCCTCTCCTTCGCATGCTGCCGAAGAGTTTGCGGCAAAGGCACTGCTGCAAAAGATTTTCGTGCCGCAAATCTTAGGAGAACTTCTGCAGCTTCTCCCCTCTGCTGGGAAGTTTCGTTTCGGGAGGTCTGGCGAGACCAAGACTTGGACTACAGGCCTTTACTCTCAGGTCCTTTCAAGGGGCTGCGCAAGGCTGCCGAAAATTTCCCCCTTGCAACAAAGCTCGCTTGCCAGCCTGAACCGAGAAGGCCGCAACTCGACTTCGACTCAACCTTGGGCTACCCGGGCGAAGGCCCTGCCAATACCCTGTGGCTTCCATGGATTTTCCCTGTCTTCTTTGGACTTACTTCTTCTGCACCGCTCCTTCCGCGGAATGCTGCCGACCGTGCCCGTGCTGAGCGTAGGAGTCCTCTGGGTTTGCCGGTTGGTAGGGCTGTGCTTCCTAGGACAGGGTCTCACCGGGCTGCTTTGCTAGTTGCCTTTTCGCAATGGATCGAAGAGGTCATGGGAACTTCGCTGCAAGCCCTTCTTGACAGGAAGCCTTTCGACTGCGAGGCCATCGCCGACATGCTGGTCAGGTATGGACGGGACTTGTACGGGTCAGGGAGACCTTTTAGGCATTTCTCTGAGACAATAAATGCAGTTACTTCAGTGAAGCCAATTCTACGAAGGCAGGTTCAGGCTGCCTGGGATCTCAGCCTGGCTTGGGTCGCGGAAGAGCCGTACAGTCACCACACCGCCATCCCTGCTGCGGTGCTGATTTCGGTCATTACGGCTTGCCTCCTTTGGGGATGGACTTACGAGGCGGGCTGTTTCGCTGTAGCATTCGGCGCTGCGATGAGGATCGGCGAAGTATTAAAGACGAGGAGGCGGAACCTGGTTTTACCTGGAGATGTTGCTTTCTCCCAGAACTTTGTCTTGATTCAAATCGAGGAGCCGAAAACGAGAGGAAAGGGACCAAAGCATCAGGCAGCGAAGGTCGAGGCTGCAGACCTGATCCGGGTCATTGTCCTCACCTTCGGGAGACTCAGTACAGAAGATAAGCTCTGGCCCATGTCGGCACAGACGCTTCGGAAAAGACTTGATCAGGTGCTGCTACGAGTTGGTGCCTCCCCTCCGCCGCCCAAAGTCAGAGCCCTTGATCTGGGCTCGTTCCGGGCAGGAGGGGCAACTTATATGTTGCAGCAGACAGAGGACTCAGAACTGGTCCGGCGGAGGGGCAGATGGGCCTCTGCACGGGTCATGGAGATATACCTGCAAGAGATCGCGGCCTCGACGTACCTCCCTGGTTTGCCAGCGAGGCAAAAGGAGAGGGTCTTCGGGGTCGCTGCCGGTTTTGTCTCGGTCCTCGAACAAGCGGAAAAGTGGGCTCGAGCCCAAGTTCCCTCAGAAGCTTGGTTTCGCCTGTGGCCAGGAGAGTTATCTGCACGAGAGAGGTAGTTATGGGGGACGTGGGTACAGTCATGTTTTCCACCTGCCGATGCGCATTCCGGCAGCGAACCTCTCGTGTTCAGATTCCGACGGGAGCTAAAAAGTGGAGCGCGAGTCACTGACAACAGTGATGAGTTGTGGAACTGGCTCTCTGTCGCGGTGGTTCAAGTACCCACCCGCCCTCCCTGGGTACCCACCTGCCGATGCGCATTCCGGCAGCGAACCTCTCGTGTGCAGATTCCGACGGGAGCTAAAAAGTGGAGCGCGAGTCACTGATTAAGGATTCCCTCTCTCAATGAGCTGATAGGCATCCCTATCCTAAACAAGACGAGCCTAATCGTGCGGGGTCCGAGACCCTGCGTCCGGAACCACGAACCTTCGAGCGCGAATGCACAAAGCGAAGCACTTCATTGCTCATGCAGATCAGAGCCCTTATTCAATGCAGCCCTAAACCCTGAACCCTAAACCCCTCGCCCCCCCCAAAAAAAAACTTAAACCCTAAACCGTAAACCCTAAAAGCCCTGAGCCCTAAACCAGGCTTGGCATGGGACGTGTTCATCTTCTTCGAGGTCAGAGATCCCAGGGCCGCTCTCCAGGCCCTGCCAGCATCGGTGGTGGTCCCTTGCTTGCCTGCTGTTTGGTCACATCTCTGGGTGCTTACAGTGTGTGTGTGTACATGTATATCTATATCTATATATATATATATACATATGTTCTATTATATATATACACCATATTTATATGTGTATATATATATAACTATGTATATATATATATGATATGTATATATATATATATATATGTATATATATGTGTATATATATATGTATAACACATTTACAGTACGAGATGCACACGCACCTGTACATATGGCTGCATGGCAGCATTCCTGCCTCGTAACAGGCTGTAAAGTGACTGTTAGATTGCATATCCGTTACACGCTAGTCTTTGGAACAGCTTGACTAAGTTAAATGTCTGGTAGCTACTCGTCGTTTAGTATGGATCTCAGCCTGCGATGCATCGTGAATTTGATGCCATCAAGGTTCAAGCACCGCGGGGGTCGTTGACCACGGTGGCCCCCATCGAGATCCGCAATGTGGGCTCGGCCGCTGCCACGAACTTGACGGTAGAGCTTCCTCCAGACCCACTCCTCGTCCTCGTTGGTGCCGTCGATCCTTATATCCCTGTCACTGGGGTGCTCTTGGAAGTTTTTCGAGCTTGTCTGCGACAGTCTCGAATTTCGTGCTTGTAAGAGGAAGCAGAAATCAAACCAGGAATTGTGAGAGTTTCCGTCAGACAACCGGAGGTTGGGTCGTCGTCCCAACTGCAGTTGGGTTGGGCCCCTGGTCGGACACAAGAGCTGGAGACTTTCCAGGGGACATTGGTCGTGAGATCTTCGACCGACAACAGCGTGTGGGTCCGTATTGCCTATACGGTGGCTGTGGTCTCCACTGGTGTCACCAACGTCAGCGTCTATGCACCTCGGTCATCCTGCGATGCAGCTGTTCTGTCGACCGTGAGTTTCCATCTTCATGCGGAGTGTAGCTTCGGGTAGCTGGTGCTTTTCGTTTAGAGAAGAATTCGACGACTCCTCTACTCACCCGAGAACAGCGGAACCTTTCTGCGGAAGGTAAGTTTCGGTTTTGCATGGTCGCACGGAGAAGCTCCAAACAGTGTGGGGGCACGAGTCGCAACGACAGGCCACACGGCGCTGCGGAGGGAGCACGATTCGGCTGGAGAATGCGCGCGGGACTGTCGCACGGAGCCTCATAGCGCGTCACTGCTAGGATTTGAAGTCCCAAACGAGCACGGCACTGTTGCACCAGCGCCGTTCATGGGATTCTGGAAAGAACGCGCTTTTCGTTGAACATATGTGCATTCTATAGCACAGCTGTGCCAGCGCGAGACCTGTGGAAGCGCCGGTGCCTCGTGCACCAAGTGAACAAGTCCCCGTCCACTTAATGCCAGAACCCACTTAAAGGATCATGGGACTTAGTAAGTAGGGTTATAAGTAGGGTAACTATACTTATAACCCCAATTAAGGGACTTATAACCTTACTTACTAAGTCCCATGATCCTCCAAGCACGGTGTTACCACGCGGTTCGGGCAACATGCGTGGAACGCAATTCCTGATCTGGGAGCACGACCCCAGCAAATTGACATGGGTAGTTCTCCAAGCTAGCGTCCCATTTTCAGATCCCCAATTTTGTACGGCACCCTGATAAAAAGGACCATTAAAAGGACCCGCAGTTAGAAAATTACCCACATGCAGGTTCAAGATGAGTATTCGTTCCACGATGCCGAGAACGGGTTTCCGAACGTCACGGGGGCTCTTTGCGACCTGATTCAACCTCGCTTGCAGCAGACACTTCGAAGGACGACAAATCGAAGTTGGTGTAGACCATGATTGAATCGTCCGTGTGAAGCTTGTAGATAGTTTTCCCTGTAATGTTGACCGACATTGTGTAATCAACTGAATCGCAGGGGTTCTGAGGCCCCATAAAGCCATAGAAGGACCACCGATGCGAGCGGACTCGCCTACTTCGAGGATGTCCCAAACGATCGCTGGTCGTTGCGTTGCCAGGCTTCGGAACCTCGGTTATCAGGTGTGGAGAATTTTGTGTGCACATATCGACGAAAGAGGACCGTTGATTGAGGGAGTTCTACCTTAACCCACCAGAACCTACTTTTTTGTAGGGTCCCTATAAATCCCATATTAGGGTTTATAATACAAACCTACAAAAAATGGGTTTTGGTAGGTTAAGGTATAGCTATACTATAGCTTCCTACGGCCCCACTTTGTAGTGATTCACGGGGACATGCAGTTGAAGCCTAAACCCTAAACCCTAAACCCCTAAACCCTAAACCCCAAACCCTAAACCCAAAACCTTAAACCCCAAACCCAGAGCCCTAAACCCTAAACCGAGGAGCATAGCCCTTCCTCAGAAGTGCTTATTGTCTCGGGCGGCGAGCTGATTCACACGGTTCTGTTACCACGAGATGCTGTCACCTATGCTTCTTGGCCTGGGTATGAGGCACATGTTTCAAGCTTTGGGGTTTCGGCCAGGATGTCAGGGTCTAGGGTTTAGGGTTTAGGGTTTAGGGTTTAGTGTTGAGATTTGTGACATTGTGCGTTTTGAGTGACGATTAAGATTGTCGCATCGTGGCATGATGAGCTTCGAGAATCCACACTTCTGGCAATGGTGTTCGAGTCAACCCGAGGTGTGGACTGTCCGTCCTACTGACGTGGAGGATGTTTACGAGCTTCTGTGGTGTTCTTGTAGTCCACTTTTCTTGTAGTAGACAGTGCACCTAGGAGCATCTTTGTCTCCAAGAGGCCATTTGTAAGCTAAACCCTAAACCCTAAACCCTAAATCCTAAACCCTAAACCCCAAGGTTCACCACAACAACCACTTTCGAGACCAACGTCCCAATGCCGGTCATCACCGTGGAGCCGAACGTCTTCAACATTGACTTGATCCTGGTAGGCGGACTCCCACGGGTGGACCTCACGATCACGAAGCTTTTCATGGATCATTCAGGCGGTTTTTTCGGGGGGTCTTTCTTCCGGGATCGAAGAGGGGACGCTTATGAGCTGTATACAAGTCACCCTAAACCCTAAACCCTAAACCCTAAAGCCAAGGAACCACGGGCTTATTGCGACCGACTCCTTCAAGATCCGATGGCCCGAGATCGGAGGTGTTGAGTTCGCCTACCCCTCGGGTCCACCGCCCGACAGAATCAGACCCAACACCTCGATCATCGTGCCGGTGGACATCATCCTTGCCGCTGGGCCGTTCGCTTAAAGGGTCATGGGACTTAGTAAGTAGGGTTATAATTAGGGTAACTATACTTATAACCCCAATTAAGGGACTTATATCCTTACTTACTAAGTCCCATGATCCTCCAAACGTGGGCAGGTTTTCCTAGGATTTTCGCAGACTGTTGCAGCCCAAGGGCAACATAGTCTAGACGTGTCGACTGTTGGCTCAGGTGTTATCATACCTAAACCATCCTAAACCCTAAACCCTGGTTTACAGATTGTCAAGGCCTCCCGGAATGAAAGCGAGCAGGGGCTCGAGCTGCTGCAGAAGAGGAGTTCCCGCCTCAATTTCTGCGGTCCGTGTTTGACCCGGGTGGATCGGAGCTGCGATCTGGCTTTGCTGTTGTGCATGTCGATAGGGAGCAGGAGATAGCATGTCCCTAAACGACGCCAGAAGTGTTTTCCAATCCACCTATGAGATCTCGGCTTTCTTAGGTGGCTGCAGCTTGGGCGACTATGTGGCTGGCGTGCTCTGTGGAGAGGTGGAGGTGTCGAAAAGCGGTGGATTGACCTTTAGCACTAGCGGACCCTGTGGCTTTAGCCTTACTATCGGCCCGGGTGGTGGCTTTGGAGGTGGAGGCGGTGGAGGCGGCGGTGGAGGCGGTGGCGGCGCTGGCGGGGGGGGCAGCATCGCAACGGTCCCGTTCGTCTTCGCGGGAGGAGACTGCGACCCGTGCACGAAGGAGATCGTGGATTGTGTAGTGGCCGGTGTCAAGATCATCCCGATCCGGAAGAAAGTCCAGGTGATCACGTCTTGCCCAAAGAACATCCGAGATGCCATCAAGAAAAAGGGCATTGCTGGTATCGGGTCAGCCCTGCAGAAATGCGTTAAGACCATATGGGAAACAGTTAACCAAGTCGTAGACGTCGTCAAGTGCATCAAAAGAGTCGTGGATTGCAAAGCAAAGTCTCTCTTGCAACTGGGTGCGGTGGATCCCAGATCTCTTGCCCAGAGTGCAGACCTTGCGGAACCTCGGCTGTGATTCGGGATACTTTGGTGGGATGCTGCTTCGAATGCATCATGCCTTAAAGACTTTCCGAAGGGTTTGGCAACCACTTCCGAGGAGTTTACTTCAATCGTGACTCGTGCCACCCATCGCTTGCGTGGCCACCTCGCGCAGAAAGATCTCTCTGCTGCCGAACGCCGCCAATTGGCTTCCTTTGGAGGGTTCGGGAACCGTTTTGACTGAATTCCTTAAAGTAGTTTTCATTATTACTATCGCTGTTGTGATTACGATTATGTACTCTTACCGGACTATGACGATGACTATGACTATGACCATTACCATTACTATTACTATAGCATTATTGTTATTGTTAAATGAATTGTTGATTACTGTGATAGACCAAGGTCTGGTTTTGGGGTCGGTGACGGCCGCCCAGGAGGCGGTGGAGTTCTGGGCGGAGGGCCTGGCAGCTTTTGGAGCCGTGGTCCTCGAGCTCGGCCCCGGTGATTTTCTCGCCCCCAGGCCGCAGGAAGCCAACTCTCTCCTTCGGCTCTACTTGGAGGTTCATGGGTAGTTATAAGTAGGGTTATAAGTCGGGTATAACTATATTTATAGATTTATAAACCATATTAGGGGACTTATAACCCCACTTATAACTACCCATGAACCTCCAAGTAGGGCTGTATAGGGCTTAGGGTTCAGGCTCTGTGGCCTTTAGGGTTTAGGGTGGAGGTTGGGAGAGGATGCTTGGGTTTTTTAGCATGGCAGAACTGCTTAAGCGGGCCGGAGGGGTTCACCTTGGCGAGTTGACCTTCCAAGGTCTGAACTCTTTGTTGAGCGCCGGGTGCATTTTTACTATTCTGGTTCTTACTGTTAGGGTTTAGGGTTTGGGGTTTCGGGTTTAGGGTTTAGGGTTACCATCATGCAGGTATAAGAATTGCGTAGTTAGGACTATACGGGCTCTCATCCCTTAACGCCCAGGCCTCCGAGGGCTTCGATGAGGAGTGGTTCCTGCGGGTCCTGCAATATCAGAGCGACGGCTCCGAGGACGGAGCCTTACTGAGCTCTGCAGAGGCCGTCCGCATACTTAGTACAACTTTTCCCTCACTTTGGGGCTTTTTATAGGATTACTGCCTCAAAGAAATATACCATAGTAGTATGCTCCTGTATCCAATTAATACCAGAATGATCTACACTACACCCAACACCCTAGCCTAATCATCAAGGCTGCAGACCTTCTCGCCAGCGCTTCGTCGGGGAACCTCACCGGCAACCGCAGTGCGCTGGAGTTTCTGGTGCCTGGGACCTTCTCGCGAATGAGCTGGGTATTTAGGGCAGCTACGGTTTAGGGTTTAGGGTCTAAGGCCAAGCCCTAAAACCCAAGCCTCTGAAACTGATCATTTCCGCTACGGCCCTGCAGCAGTACAGGTGCAGCGGGTGAACAATACCGCCTACGCCAACAGCTTGGGCTTCTTGTCTCGCGCGGAAGCTGTGGCTCAAGGTCTGTCGGAGAACATGATGGACTACTTCTTCGCCTTCGACAACTTATCTCTGTGTCTTTACGCAAAGTGGACTTCTCAAGACCTCTCAACTGTGAACCCTACAGCAGAACCGAGGAGCTGTCTAAACCCTAGACCCTTAAATGTAAAACTAAACCCCCAACCAGCACCCCCCAAGTACCCTTTAATAGAGCCCTTATGGTCCTTAATAGTGGGTATTTAGGGTATAATAAAGGGTAGTTGGGGGGTGCTGGAAAGCCTAAACCCTGAACCTAGGTTTGACGAGCGGCAAAACATTGCGGCGCTTCAGGGATTCTCATCGATTGTCGATGCTGCAGACGTGTCGTTCAGGGAGCTGCGAGCAGAAACGCAGAAACTCGGGCATTCTCTTATCAAAAGCGTAGACATAGCATCCCATGGAAACAGTGGTTAGATGTTGGGTATGAGATATAAATAGAATGGAAGCAGTGGTTACATGTTGGGTATGAGATATACACATAGAAAGTATCAGATGTAGGACATTAGATTTCAGTTCTCGGCTCTTGGATATGGCTTTAGATCTCGCATTTCCCGGGCTCCTAGCACAGCAAACCCTAAACCCTAAATCCTAAATCCTAAACCCTAAACCCTAAACCCAAAGGAAGCAGTCGGAGGGCATTTGTGCGAAAGTCACCATTCGCATTGTCCAAGAGCTGGTGCTGACGCGACAAGCCTTCGAAGGAGTGCTGGAAGTGGGCAACAATGCTGCTCCGTTACCAATACTATTCCTTAGGGTTTAGGGTTTACGCGGGGTTTAGGGTTTAGGGTTGCAGATTATATGTATACTATGAAGGCGCCCAAAACCCTATCTTTTGAAGAACGTTGCTGACCTTTGTAGTAAGCATCGATCCGTAGGAAGAGAGAGGGGTCTGGAGCTACCCTACCCTAAGACTTACGACTTACCCTAAACCCCCTAAACCCTAAACCCTAAACCCTAAACCCTAAACCCTTTAAGAGCTGCATCACCATCCAGGCTGGTTCCCCAATGGAGGAGATTGTCCTCAGCGTGTTCATCGAAGCAGGGACTGATCTAAGAATCTGTTTTGGTACGATAAGCACGAGTAGAATCCACAACTGTTTGCCCAAACCCTGAACCTAAGTCCTCAACCCTAAACCATACACAAAGAAGCTTCCGAATCTAACTTAGGAGGATGATCAGTTCAATGGGGTGGAGGAGAAGTTCGCGATTGGCGAACCAAGCGCCGGGGGAGACATGGTTCTGCAGAGCCCAGCCACCGCTACCAACGGGAGCCTGAGCCATTCTTGGTAGAAGCTTTGGGGATGAGTCTTGCATCTTTCAATGTATGAAATCCCTGCGAGTAGTGGCTATCTGAAACATTTGTGGGAAGCCGAGCAGAAGATCAGACCAACGGGAAGAAAAGGTGGTGTAAGTATAGAGAGGCGTAGTATCTGAGCAGTGATACAGGAGCGGCGTGCAAACCATGGCTATGCTTGCTGCTCGTAGTCGTCTGGCACGGATTCAACAGATTTTGGGCTTAAGCCCGGCTCTAAGTCCTAAGCATTTCTTACTAAAGTTTGAGACAACTTATTGGAGGAATCTCTTTCCTTGCCAGGCAGAGAGGTTCCGTAGATGCGCCACCAGCAACGACCCAGGTCAAGGCTCCCTGAGCATTCTCATCATCCCGCGTCGTGAGGCTGCGCCTACCAGAGATCCGCAGAATTACAGAGTTACCGGGCTGATGCGAGAAAGAGTTGCAGGCTAGCCGTGAGCAGCATAGAGGGCTAGAGCCTATCCTAGAAAGTTTGAGGGTTTAGGGTTCTAGGGTTTAGGAAGTTTAGGTTTTAGGATATAGGATTTCTGAGTTTCCACCCATGGCCAAGGTTGGCGGCACCTTGTTTTACACACAGGACGGTGTTCGCTTCTCCACGCCCCTCTGGCCGGACACTATCCAGGTAACTTGCTCCTTGTTCATTGTCTTGTGGTCTTATCCATGCCAGGTCATACCAAAATTGAAGCATATACTGCAGAGTCTCGTGGAATCGATACAGCAACAGCGATAATCCAGGTACTTCCTGATCCAGTGCTCTATGTGCGGTACTTTCGCCAGCGGTTCGTAGAGGCCGACGACCCGTTCACCCCTGAAGTTGAGCCCTCGGTTGCCGGACGAGATTCCAAGAGTTTGTTTGTTTCAACCCGAGGTATGTAAATACATATATATATATATATATAGATAGAGAGAGAGAGAGAGATCTTGAAACCTCATTCTAAGATAACCATACATTTGATGAGCCTTATTCTTCCCTAAGCCCTAAACCCTGAACCCTAAGCCCCTAAAACCCCTAAACCTCGAAACCCGAAGCTCTAAACCCCTAAACCCCGATAATGGCCCCTAAACCCTAAACCCTATAAACCCTAAACCCTAAACCCTAACCCCCTAAACCCCTAAACCCTAAACCCTTTAGCCTCAGCCACCATGAGCCCAGGTTCCCTTTTTGCTGGCCACCTGCATCGCCAACACGGGCTTCGGCACGGCAAGGTCGATGCGCCTTTCCTCCGCCCAGCCGGAGATCGTGGACAACGCGAGGGACCACGATATAAGGTAACCCCAACTAGGTGCTGCAATGGAGACTAAAGGAATTTAGGGTTTAGGGTTTAGGGGTTTAGGAATCGAAAGATTCGGGGTGTGGGCTTCAGGCTTTGGGTCGGGAAGACTACAAGACTCAGTATTGAGGCCACAAACCCTAAACCCTGAATCTTGAATCCGAAACAGCGCAAACTCGGAGGATCTGCTGATAACCTTCGAGATTGTGGAAACTCGGGTCAACGGCGTGCTATCCGAGCGCACGCTGACGGCAGAGATCGGGGATCTTCTCCCGGAGACTTGAGCTGCTCACGGTAACTTTTCGATTGGCTTAGGATCCAAAAAGCCAAGTTCTGAAATACAATTCCAACTTACTACCCCCTAAATTTAAAAGCCTTTGGGGCTCTGGTTTGAAAAGGCCCTCAAGACGAAGAAAAGCACCCTGAACCCGAAGCTGAAACTCTCGGCGTAAGAACAACACCACGGTCATCGAGTGGCTCCTCACTGCGAGCCTGAAGGGGGAGTTCACTTCACTCACAACCACCTTCGAGAACCGCAACTGGGTGACGACTTGGTGAGCTGTTGGTTTCTTGACCTTAGGCTTGGTTTAGGGTTTAGGGATGAAGGGGTTCTACATGTGGGTAGTTGTCAAAATTATGGTCCCTTTTGGGTACCCTAAATGATAGGTGCCGTATTATAATAAGGACCCAAGAAGGGACCATAATTTTGACAACCACCCATGTGT
Source organism: Symbiodinium sp. CCMP2456 (assembly GCA_905221635.1). Classification (NCBI taxonomy): domain Eukaryota; class Dinophyceae; order Suessiales; family Symbiodiniaceae; genus Symbiodinium; species Symbiodinium sp. CCMP2456. Next base: position 15,186 of record CAJNDV010016025.1, on the reverse strand, counting down.
ACACGCCTGAGCTCCCAGAGCAAAGGTGCGGCCTTGAAGTACTTAAAGGAGCATGGGATAATTAGGGTAACTATACTTATAACCCCAATTAAGGGACTTATAACCTTACTTACTAAGTCCCATGATCCTCCAAGTATCCCAGCAACGATGCAGGTAACCCTCTGGGCGACCCTGAGCTATCGCTGGTGGAAGCAGCACCTGGACCATGCGTTCGGGAGAATGTCGAGTTTTTCCGAAACTTTAAAGCACGAGAACTTGAAGAGCAACTTAGAACAGTGTGGAGACGTTGAGTCGTATTCAACTCGTCTTTCGACGTTGATTGGATCCCATATGCTTAAGCCCTGAAGCCCGAAACCCGAAACCCAACATAAGGTTTCTGGCCACGACTTGATCCGCACCGTGCGTCTTCGCGGTCCGAGTGGCAAAACGATCGAGGGCTTCTTTGTCAACGAGGCTTGGGGGCTTGGGGTTCTAAAGTTCCAGAGTTCTAGGGTTTCAGGGTTGGCTATTTTCTGACGGCATGGCGAAGGCTTTTTTCAGCGGACGTGGTTGGGATGGTATAATGTGATGATATTGATGTGATGTTGCTGTTGATGTCAGGTTGTCGAAGTCGGTTTGGGTGGCCATTGGCTCTCTAACGCGCTGATGTTGTCCGAATCTAAGTTCATATCTCTTGATGCACCGGGCGGGGTCAGCGGGAGCTGCTGCTCATCTTTTTGAGCCGGCATGATCCATTGCAAATTCCACTGCACGGCACTCCCTCGTCCTGCACTTTTGAAACCCTCTCGGTATTAACGTTGTGCTTTTCTGAATCCGCTGGACACTTGTGGGAAGCTATATTTCCTGCTTCCCATTGTATATTCACGACATGTGCTGCACGCTGGCTGCGACCCATTGCAAAGTCTACCACGGGCCCGCGTGCCGGTCTCGAAAATGACAACCCTTACGGTGGATGTGCTGCATCTGCATTCTCCTGCAGGCACTATCCATAGCTTGCATGCTGGTCAAACGTCAAATGTTTAGACGTCAACCTGCCCGTCCCGTAAAGGTCCGTGGTTAAGACGCCGCCAAGGAAAAGGAGCCAGGTCCAAAGACCCGGCCCACCCACCAAACGAAGAAAATTCAAGAGCCAGCCGAGGGTGATGCCGAAGAAGAGCCCCAAGTCCAGAGTGCCAGAAAGCAGCGCGCACGACATAGAGTAGAAAGCCAGTTCACATGCTGCCTGTGATCCTCCCACAAGTACGCCAGCTCATGATGGAGACCCAACATGGAATCTCCGGGAGGCCGAGCGCGATTATCCCCCCCTTCGCCTTCCATATCGCCGCCATGTACACTCAAACAGCAACCCTAGCCACTGAGGTAGTCAAGCCGTCTGCAGGCCGTAAGAGCCATCCACCATTAAGCAAGGCACAGAACGCAGAGTGCATGATGACTGTGGCAAAGTCCCTCCTGCCAAGAGCCGCCTGGAAGCCAACAACATCAAAGGTCCCACCTCAACGAAAAAGCACGCCCAAGGACAGCGGCGAGACAGCAAAGTGAAGAGGCTTCCCACCCAAGAAGATGAAATGACCCACCAAGGTCCAGCCGGGTCGAGGCGAGCCGTGAGAAACCCTGTGAGGAACAGCCACCAGACCCCCCAGGGAGGGGGGCACTTACTTAAAGGATCATGGGACTTAGTAAGCAGGGTTATAATTAGGGTAACTATACCTATATCCCCAACTAAGGGACTTATAACCTTACTTACTAAGTCTGATCCTCCACCCTAAACCCTAAACCCTAAACCCTAAACCCTAAACCTTACTTACTAAGTCCCATGATCCTCCACCCTAAACCCTAAACCCTAAACCTTACTTGCTAAGTCCCAGGATCCTCCAGGTATGTCAGGTTAAGTCCCGTGCCGCCGGGCCGAGGGTCGCCTGCTGGTCCTGACTCCCGCCAGTACTTGGGGAAAAGCATGTTGGTAATAAATTTAAAAAAAAAACACACATCAGATCATTTACCATTATATTACTCATTAAATTGGAATTATAAAATTAATATGGTCGTGCTTCAGAATCCGCCGGTATATGGGTGAAGCACTCAAAGGCTGTGAGTCTTGGGGAAAGCAGGTTGGCTGTGTCTGGGGCCTTCATTGTTTTTTGAGTGCTAATGTGGTGCGTGCAATGGCTCGGAATCCGCGTGGATGGATGGATGGATGGATGGATGGATGGATGGATGGATGGATGGACGGATGGATGGATGACCCTACTTAATACTTGTTATTTGCTGCGATAAACGCTTTCCGGACGCTTGGTCTCAAGTTTGGATTTAGGGACAGGGTTTGGGCATGAGGTTTTTATTTTTCTTATTTTTTAGTTTGTGGCTTCTTTTTTAGTTTTGTGGCTTGTAGACTTCCAGGAGTGCTAGCTTGGGAAGTCTTCTCAACCTAGGACACCTATTGGGGTTTGAGTGTTTCAGTCCCAAGCTCCAATCAGTTGCTTCCCAAACCGGCTTTCATCTCGAAGAGAGAGTGCTTGCCATGCAGTCCTGCAGACCGTTGCAGACCCTGTATCCTGAGCCGGCAAACCCCTACACCCTAAACCCTCCACGCCCCCAAACTTCTGGAGAAAGGTGCCGGACAGCAGGTCCTTGCCGGACACGATATTCAGCAGCGAGGCACATCGGGGAAACCCGAATCTTTGCTTTGGGCCATCTCCGGTGCAGATCTTGCTTGTCAAAACAGGGTTTATAAGGTTGAGGGTTTAGGATTTAAGGGCCTGTGCACCTGTATCTTCAGAGATGGCCCAGGAATTGCTTATGTTTTCTCCGCAAAAGCTTCCTTCGAGTACGGAGAAGACATAGGTGCAGCTGCAGCTGGGGGCGGCTAGGGCCCTAACCCCTGAACCCTAAACCCTAAACCCCATAGGGCCCGAGAGTTGGCTCAACCCTGAGCGTCAAACCCTAATTACCCCACCCGCTTATATGGCCAGGATTGTGGCCCAGACGATGGGGCTCTGGTGAGATACATCCTCGACAAGGCATCTTTGGCCCAAGAGTTACGGGCGTCTTTGGTGCTAGGGTTTACGATTCAGGGTTTAGGGTTTATGAGGCTTTGGGCTTACAGATTCGGCCTTGCGAGTTTTCTCAGGCCCCATGTGTCTAGATTCTCTGTGGCTTGCTGGAAAATCGTACTTGCGAGTTACCCTTGTGGACTGATGCCAAGGACGTCTCTGTGACTCTCCTCTCCGGTCTGGTTGTGAACTTGGGATTTTCATGGGACAAGCTTTACCTGTCGTCATGAATAAATACACTCGTGCTTGTTAACGTCTTACCACATTCCGAGACCAGCAGAGGAATGTCACCATCCAGACAAGCGTTGGGCAAGCGGCCATTCTCGAACAGGTCCAAGACGGAAGGATCGTTGGAGAACATTCGCGCAACGAATCGGATGTGGGGTACGTATACCTGCGCTTCGTTCGCCCGGCCGGACTTGTGTATGGGAGCTCTTTCCTGGTGGCATGCTGCGATAATGAGGCCGTGGAGTTGCAGAATGCTTGGGAGACGTCTGATGACGAGAATGTTTCCATCAACATCTTTGATGAGGAGGGTCGTTGCGGGGAGTACTTTCTCTACTTCGGTCAGCCGGAAGATGTCGACCCGCAGGTGTGCACGTTAAGGCAGAGCGGCACCAGCACAACAAATTCCGTCACAGCTGCTGGTGCTTCGTCCACTGAACCTTCAATTGAAACAAGCGTCACAAGCACGGGTGTCCCAACCAGCACTGAGAGCACCACCAGCGCTGAAAGCACCAGCACAACCTCCTTGCCAAGTGCTGGTGCCTCGTCCACCACCGCAAGTGGCACGAGCACCACCAGCATTGAAAGCAGCACACCTGCCAGCTCCAGCACAAGTGCTGTTGCCCCGTCCACCACCGCAAGTAGCACGAGCACCACCAGCGCTGAAAGCACCAGCACAACCTCCTTGCCAAGTGCTGTTGCCCCGTCCACCACCGCAAGTAGCACGAGCACCACCAGCGCTGAAAGCACCAGCACAACCTCCTTGCCAAGTGCTGGTGCCTCGTCCACCACCGCAAGTGGCACGAGCACCACCAGCGCTGAAAGCACCAGCACAACCTCCTTGCCAGGTGCTGGTGCCTCGTCCACCACCGCAAGTGGGACGAGCACCACCAGCACTGAAAGCAACGCGCCCGACGGCCCCGGCACATTGACACCTACGAGCTCTAGCATACCGTCGTCGTCGACCACATCCCTGACGACTGCCGCTGGCTCGCCCACCGAAACTTCGACAACCGGCGGGAGCATCGGAGTATCGACCAGTGCCGCTTCTCCACGTCGGTACTACGAGTACTACAGGCGCTCGCCGCGCTCATGGAAGTGCGTCTGGGGAGAGAAGTGGCGCTGCAGGGGTCTCTTCTGCTGCAACCAGAAATGGCGCTGCCTGCCGCGCATGCTTTGCAGGCGGAGAAGCCTTTGCTAATTCATGCTATTTAGCCTTCATGTCTTTGCTGTCTGACATGTAAGATGTGTTTATGCCACGGAGGCAACCGTCGAGCAGCTCCTCCCGAGAAGCGCAGCTCTCAGGTACGCGCGCTTCGGAAGTACGGCTTCTCACGGTTGGGGGAGATGGCTCCCGCACGTACAATTGCAAGGATTTCTGCAAGGACGTTTGTGAAGTCCAGCATCCGTCTCCAGCAAGATGCCCGCACCTATGCAACACAAGACTCGATGCTGTCTTGCAGATCGCGCAGGCGTTTTGCGTTCAGGGCCTGTGCTCAAGCACCATCTCAACAAATCAGACCCACGAGGAGGCCGGCTTATTGCAGAAGCGAGTGCGTCGAACGGACGAGGTCTTCAGCGAGGAGGCCGAGGTCGGTTGCCAGCCGCCGGCAAAATATTGCAGGCTCTTCTGCAAGCATGGCATCCTTCTCGAGGACACGATCCAGCAGTGCGTGGCAGGCTGCCATGCGAAGTTCTCCGGAGTCCTGACACAAATGCAGGCCTTTGTGAGCGGAGGCTGCTGTGAATCTCGGGATGCTTGAGCTACAGAAGAGAGGCGTTGCAAAGCGTCAATAGTGAACCCCAAAAAGTTGGAACACGGATTTAGGATGATTAGTGCTGGGAATCCCCTTACTTTACCTTAAGGGCTTGAGTAGAATGAGGTTCCAACTTTCTGGCTTCCACCTTTTGGTTATAAAACGGCTGCATGCACCCGTACGTACAGCTACTTCTTTCTGCTGCTTCCACAAGTGTTGTAGCTGTGGTTCCAAGCATTACCTTGCTCGAATCGGGAATGTCTGGTGTGGAGGGTTACCATCGAATGGGAGCTTGTGGAGTAGGCAGTACAGTAGGCAGTGCAAGTTAAGGCGATCGTGTTTACAGGCTTCCGTTCGCTTGCTGTGAATGCCCAGACCGAGAACATTTAAGGAGGTCTTTTCCAGCAGCACTCAAATATTTTGTTACAAGAAATGTATTACACTGCCGGGTTTTTTGCCCAAACGTGGTTTTTCCCTGCAGCCTGCACAGAGCAATGCGAAGAAGATAGTGCACTGCGTGTAGTTCTACAGGCAGTGCGGCTTGTAGAAGAAGCTCTGATGCAGAGAAATTGATAGCGGATAGCGGCTGCTAGCGCAAAAAGATGGATCTGGCATTCTCCTATGCTGCCTTCAAAGGCGTATCTCGTCTGGGATGGCCGCTTGAGGCTTTGCAATGTGGGATCCACATGTCTTCGATGCACCCTTACACTGAAGCGCTAACCTTAAAACGTCGTGGTGGGAAAAAGCCTTAATTCAGCCCTAGACCCTAAACCCAATGGCGTTTTTGCCTGATGTGAGACTCGATTTGCTGAGCCCATCTCGTGTCCAGCTCGATACTTTTCACTCTCAGGTATGCACGCAGTGTACGAGTATCCTGTCAGAAGCACTCCCAACAGGTTTAGAGCTTAAGGTTTAGTGGAAAAGAGAATCCGTAACTTGAGACTCCCCAAACAAGGATCATGTTTATACTAGATTATAGTACAGCATGCTATAGTAGATCATAGCATATACACCCTATAGAAGACTATAACATGATTCCGACACGCAGCCATGCCGTCTTTGACATGGCTATTCATGGAAGCCCTGCGGAAGATCGCAGAGTCCAGAGGCAGGCTCAGCAAGGGGAAGCTCGTGTCCTAACCCCGAGGCCCCATGGCATTTAAATCCCAGAATGTGACGTTCCCCCACTCTGACTTCAGCAATATACTAAAGTAACTACTAAAGTATTTTATATTATGGTATTATATGTATAGCAGGAGAGCCGAAGCTCGATTCTGTGGGGTCTGGGGCGCCCTTTCGGCGTGGTTCGGGGTTCGGGGACCCCAATAATCCCCAGCATGCTTACTCCGAAGTCGATTTCAATGACTCAAACAAAGCCATTTTCACCAACATCCTCAACCTCGATCCCATGATCATCCAGATTCCGGAGGTGACTCGAAGCTCGCTGAAAAGGACAGCGGTCAGAGACAAGAGCCCTAAGCTCAGTTCTTTTCGCCCCCTGAGCCCTAGGCCAGCCATGCGAAATCCTGTTGAGCTGAATGAATCACGCGATGTCTTGCTCGGTGGTAGCTCTTGCAGATCGTGCTGCCTGAGCACCAGGGGACAGGGATCTTGCCCTTGCGGGCTGCATGTACACGCGAAGAAAAGGTTGGTGGAGCAAGAACCTGCAGCTCTTTAGGCCGCTCCTGGGGTAAGGCAGCACGTGTCAGAAGCAGCTGACTTGCTGGTCCGAGGACGTGAGGCGGCTGTGCAGGTTCGAGTGAAAGTTTCAACGCCTGCAGCAAATATCAGCTTGTCATCCAGCGACATTACTTGAAAACGACTTGAAGGTGGTAGCGTCGTAACATTGAACCTGCCGGCACGTCTTCCGACCGTGCAAGGCTTGCGAGAGGCTTGTAGCCTTCTTGCAGCCTGGTATTGTCCAAGACTTTTTGGAAGCACGCTTCCAATGGTTGAAGCTTCCTTGGAATGCAACTAGTGACTTGTAACTAGGTGCTTGAGAACATGTTTGAGGCTCGCTGAGTTGTAAGGTTGCATCCAGGAAGTTGGTTCATGATGTTACTGAGCCTGTGTGACAGGCATCAAGTTCCCTGATGCATCTGCAGCTCACAGCACTGGGTCTACTTGGAGGTTCATGGGTAGTTATAAGTATTTCTATAAACCATATTAGGGGACTTATAGCCCCACTTATAACTACCCATGAACCTCCAAGTACAGTGCAGTCCTTGACCCAGTAGCTTCGGCAGTTTCCGCGGTGAATCAACCAGCTCCCGGCTGCAGTTGCCGACGCCAAGCGAGGAACATGGGAGTTTCCAAAAATTAGGGTGCCTTATTTTGGGGGGTCCTTATAATAAGGATCCTACTATTTAGGGTACTATATTAGAGTCCCCTATTTTCGGAAACCCCCACATGTCGCAGCAAGGTGCGGCAAAGGCGGAAAGTGTTTGCCGTCCGAAGCCTCACATCTGACCCTCCCAGGCACAAGTTGAAATCTGGCGTGGCACGGAAAAACGTAGCTTCACTTAGTACCTATAGTCTCCAATGTAGTTCCTTTTTTTGGTTTAACCAAATTTATATTAAGGATCCTAAAAGGGTAACCCCCAAAAGGAACTACAATGGAGACTATAGGTAATTAGCTTAATTCATCACTCGATGTTCGGCTTGGAGCGAGATATATCGGAGATTGCTGGCCAGCCCAAGGGCTTGTTGCAGGAGGAAATCCGAGTCTTGCAAGCTGTCTTGTGTCGGCGCCATGTTTGCAACAGGATCCCTTTGATGTCCGTATAAACTGTCTAGCAACGTCGCATGTCCTGAAGTTCCGACGCTGTGTTTCTACTTCGCCTGTCTGGGTTCAGCCGCGCCGAGCAGTATGAAATTCATCGGGGCACTCAACTCACTCCTCGCGGAGCCCTCAGAGATGTGCTTGGACCAGGTGCTGCTTGGATTGCAATTTGTCAGAGGAGTGTCTCCCGTGGCGGACACTGCGCTGCGTAGAACACGATGTTGTATCACCGGCAGTATGCGAGGGTGATGTTTCGCTTCCGGAGTGCGAGTTGCAAGCTGCATGACATGACTCTAGCCTGAGCCCTGTGGGAGGCGGTTCACCGCCAGAACATCAGGCGATGTCGCCAATGCCTGGCACTGAACACCAACAAGCTCAACACCCGTTCTTGCATTCTGCAAAGTTCGGAGCGCAGTCACATGATGCCACCCGTGGCTCAAGGTGGTAGCATTTCCATTTCCACAGCCGGACTGCTGACATCCACAACCGCGAGGCATGTCTCAGCCCCTTGATTTGAGGCGCCCCTATGCGGAATGGTCTCCGGACGAGGGCCAAGCTGTCGTTGACGAGTACGACTTGCTGACGGATGCCCAGAGGGAGATCGGCTTTGCCCATGGCACAAGGCAGTTCAGTCGACGGGTCCGGGAGATCAGTGAGCTGCTGCACTCGAAGTTGCGCGCCAAGTATCCCGAAGGGAGCCCTGTTGGCCACTGGCAGCGCTCCGTCTCGAGCATCAAGTTCTTCGTGAGCGCGATGCTGGAGAAGAGTACCAGCAGCCAGATCAAGCGACTGAAGCTGGCGAGGGAGTCGGTGAAGAGGAGTCTCGTGGAAGAGCACCATCAGCTCGCTGCGGTCAGGGCGGAGCTCAAGGCAAAGGCGGACGCCTTGGCCCAGAGCGACAGCAGATACAGAGACCTCGAGAGCCTCATCGTCAAGAAGGTCTCCGAGCTTTCCCTCCGAGAGATGGAGCTGCAGGAGAAGGTGAAGGAGCTGGCGCAGAAGGAGGCGGAGCTCGCTGCAACGATCCTGCAGCTCTCGAAGATGAAGGAGGAGCTGGGGCGGCTGCAGCAGCAGCTCAGGGAGAAGGAGGGGATGAACCAGCGCCTGGATCAGCAGAACCGGGCGCTGCAGGCAGACTTGGAAAGGAAGGACAAGGCAGAGAAAGCCCTGAGCCTTGCCATGCAGCTTAATGCAAGAGACTGGGTTCTTGTTCAGGAACTTTGTATTTATCTTATGAAGTTACCATATAGTATGGAAACCCTTTTATTTGGTACAGATCCCTATTATGGTATCTTAATTTGACTGCCTCAACAAGAACCCAGGAGAGTACCAGAAGCTCGAAGAGAGCCAGGTCCAGAAGGGGAACGACATCAACACCTTGCAGGAAAGGGTCAGCTCCCTCCAGAAGGACAATGACATCTTGGAGGAAAGGCTTGAGGCTGTTCAGCAGGAGAAGCGGCTGGCAGATTCCCTCCGTGATGAAGCTTTGACCGAGCTTCAGGACATGCATCGCNNCGCCCGGCTGCGAAGATCGCTTGTTTGGGGCTGCCTGCAGGTCCAGCCTCAGCTGACCCCAAGATCCCCAAGAACTCTGCTCCCTCCTCCTCTCGATCTTTCGCGTCCTGTCCCAGGTGAAAATTGAGAAGCTGCAGGCCAAGGCGCTGATGCCGGCTCCACGGCTGGCCCTCCCAGCGCCGACCCCAACTCCGCAGCTGGCGCTGCCAGTGCCACCCTCCGAGTCTTCCGGGTCCTCCCGGGAGCGGAGCCGCAGCCCTCGGGATGCCAGGGACCCAGGGGCCCAAGGCTCCTCCTGGCGGTCCTTCGTGAGGGATCGGAGACAGGGATGAGGCAAAGACTCAGATGTGGGCTTGAAAATGCAGTGTACAGATGCTGAGCAGCCACGAGGACTTCCGTGCACAAGGACCATGGTCTTTTCGGATGTCGGGCCCGTGGGCCCACTCACAAGCGGCATGCTTTTCCGCACGCTGCCAAGACTTCTTGCAAGAGCCGTGTGCGAGAGATAGTGAAAAAGGCTCGCGTTGGGCATTGGGCGCAGAGAACGGCCACAGCTTGGTGCAAGTCACTTGCTCCTTGAGACAAAGACTCGTCCAAGCCAAGCCAAGGTTCCAAGCCTTGCGGCGGGCGGGCGGGCCAAGGCAAAGCCCCTCTATGCAGGGGGTGTCCTGGAAGTGAAGAGGATCTTCGTGTTATGTCGCGAAGAGTTGAGGTCGCCCTTTGCAAATGCTAAACAGTCCCGATCCAACTTGCATGCTACAAACCTATTCTGTCACAAAATCGTAGATCCACTGCAAGGGCTGTAGCTCAACACTCTGCCCACATGTTTTGATCACGAGATCATAGATGTGGACGAGTTCGAGATAGCCGGTGCTATCCTCCGTGGAGACACAGAGGCGTTCAGCCAGGAGGTGCAGTCCCGGCATCTTTTCGATCTGTGCATGGACTTCGGACACCAGTGCACCGCGGCCGCCCTGCTGAAGCACGGGGTGCCCGGCTGCCGCTTGGAGGCCTGGCACCTTGGACCTTATGCTGCATGGGCGATACAGGAAGAAGACGATGATGATGAAAAGGTTCCGTGCACGTGCATCAGCAGCATCCGCAGCACAGAGACCTGTGACTTTTGCTGCTGGGGTTCTGACTGTCTGACCGGTGAGTGGATACATGACTGCAATGCCGAGCTGGGCGAGGCGATGACTTGTGCGCACGTGGCCGCTGAGCGTCCTGTGACCCACTTGGTGCTCACCGCACTGCGCTCTGGCCAGGAGTTCGATAATCTTCACATCTCCGAATCTGCCATGGCGCGGCTGCTTGACATCGCCATACTCATCGGGGACTCGGACTTGGCGCAGCGCTGTGCCCCGCGGTGTCCGGAGCGGCCTCTGCGACGATGGCGGTCCCAGAGTTTCTTTGCACCGAAAATATTATGGCACGCGATTGGTCCACTCACTATTTCTTCACGAGATGTTTTCATCACGGCCATCCTCGCAGGCACAGAGCTGCAAGGGCTATCGGTTGGAACTTTGGACTGGTGGGGAATCGTCGACGCGAAGGCTATCATACCTCTGCGCGAAGCGGTCGCGCTGTGTGGTGACCTGCAGCTTTGGCGCCTCTTGGCCCCACTCTTGCCAGAAGCTGACGTCCCGTGAAGCCCACCCTAAAC
>CAJNDV010016014.1:57280-72163 GCA_905221635.1 Symbiodinium sp. CCMP2456 | reverse complement strand
GTAATCAATATGGGATGCTCAGGGTGTATAATACTGTTTTCAAGCAAGTCCATTGCTTCAAAAGAAGGATTTAATTAGCCTTGGTGGAGACATGGCCTGAGCTGGCGTGCCCTTGTGCCTGTGCCTCCCTAATTGCGATGGCACAGGCGCTGGCGGAGGCCGACACGGTGGATGGCCCGTTCTGGCCGCCCGGCTGCTGTGCCAGTCCATCTCTTTGACATCAGAATGCCTGCTGTGCGTTTCCGGGCCAGCCAAAGCAGAGTTTGCGAAGGCTGCCGTGCGTCCGGGACCAGCGAGATCCCTTGAAGTCCTGCTCAGCTCCTTGGTTGACCGGTCGGCACGGGAGTGGGGATCTTCGCCGTTCAGGTGCGGCACTCTTGGAGGGTTTGGGGTGGTGTAACCACTGCAGATACTTTTCGGGTGTGTCCGACGGCTATTCCGAACCTCCGAGGCATCAGCCAACCTGTCCTGGATCATGCAGCACTTCCTCTCGCAGCTCTGTCAGGACCTGGATGCTCCGAGTGCGAGTGTTTGGCTATCCTGGTGGTATCCGCGCAAATCAAGCCACGTCTCACCGTCATCGTTGTTATGATTGTCGTTGTGGTATGATAACGATGCTGACGGCGGTGGTGAGGTTGGTGATGATGATGGCGATATTACAATCACTGCTACTGTCGCCTCATTTCATTATTGTTACTACTGATGTTGCTGCACATGCTGTTCGTGCAACTATCATCATGGCAAGATTGCCTTATCCGCAACAGAAAGGTCTGAATATTTACCTATACTGTTCCTTACAGTTCCTTATTGCCTCTGCTAGAATATGCCCCGAACGCTCTTCTAACCAGCCAGCCGGCTCCCTTTTTTTATCTGTAGGGCAATGGCCTCCGAAGGACACCCAGCAGAAAAACCGACACCCCCTTGAAACGTGACAGCTTGTGTTGAGCAACCTCGAACCTAGGCTTCACTTCCCACCAAGAACCTGGCCAGGAAACGCCCAAAGGCCCAGCCTAGACCCCAAAGCCTAAACCCTAAATCCGGAAGCTAAAATCCTAGAGGCCCTAGTAGGCCCTGGACCCTAACCCGGGCCTCCAAAGGAGAGCCAGCAGAAAGAAGCTTCGACGCCGAAGAGTCAACCTCGTAGCACAGGCGCTGATCTCCTCCGGGTTCAAGGGCGTTTGAGAGCCTCTGGATTTCAGGGTTTGGGAGTTTTTAGGGTTGATAGGGTTTAGGGTTTTTAGGGTTTGGGGGTTGCTCAAAAAAAAAGGGGTTTGGGTTTGGGGTTTTTTCTGCAACACCTCAGGAGGCCTGGCTGCAAACGGTTCCCCAGTTTAAGGGCCTTTGAGATTTTGAGGGCCCGTAGGGTTTAGGGGGGCTCTTAGGGCAGGTCAAATGTGTAGGCTTTAGAGGGTTATAACCCTTTTGCAACAGGCTTTCCACTTCGCCTATAACCCTAAACCCTAAACCCTAAGGTCTCTTGACCACCCCCGGCCGCCCCACCGCTACCGGCTTCCTACCGAAGCTCCGGACCTGCGTCTGCAAGGTCCAAGATGTCCGAGCGGCACCATGCCTAGTGCGGCCAAGGCACCTACAGCCGAGCAGGAGTGGTCGTGCAGGGTTCTAGGATGGTTTTGCTACCCTTGGGCGGTGACCTGAGACATAACGAGCACTGCCTGTAGTTTCACTACTTAAAGGATCATGGGACTTAGTAAGTAGGGTTATAACTACGTAAGGTAACTATACTTATAACCCCAATTAGGGGACTTCTAACCCTACTTACTAAGTCCGATGATCCTTTAAGTACTGAAAGCAAGGAGAGCTCCTCACGGAACGTCGCGGAGCCCTCCTCGCCCATCGGCTCGCCCATCGTCGCCTCGCCGCCGAAGCGTCCTCGCACCCGCCCCGACTGCAAGGACGGACTCGGCGTACATGATACTACCGACTAGTAAAATGTTTCAAGAACGAATAATTCTGTGAGAACAAGGGGCGGAATCCTAAAGGAACAGTAGTGCTCAGTATCGACAGAGATAAGCCCCAGCAGCTTTGGGGCCTTTTTCCCCAGGGGTATTGGCGAGTTATGGACTTGGTGCTTCGTTTCAAGCTAGGCTGCGTGTTTCGATGTTTCTTTTTGTTGAACGGTTCGTGGGTCGTAGGCTTTCTTGGGGTTCGGAAAGTTTCAGACCGTGGGGGTTTCCAAGTTAGGTAGGGTTTCGCGTTGACACAAGAGGGTTGAAGGGTTGGATGGAAGTATCAGATGACGGTTGTGACGCAATGGGAGTTCAACATTTTCAGGAATCGCCCGAAATCGCAGCACCTGACAGAAACACAAGTGCGCAAAACCGCAATGGGCAAGTCCAGGAGTGCTTGTCATGGGAAGCCGAACAGTGTGGCTCTAGTAGGATGGATTGCGACACCCGTAACATGGATCACCCTCGGGAGTATCAACCCAAGTGCCTTAAAAGCACATTTGGCTTCCAACCAGCGGCAAAAAAACAGTTTAAAGCCAGCACCAACATCCCAAACCGAGTGGCCGTTTCTTTGAGCCAGGACTTTGCAAGCCCCCTGTCAGAGCGCATCGCCAAGGACCGCATGCCGCGTTTCCTCACCGTCGGGCTTTTGGTCAGGTTTTCAGGGAGACAGTGCATGTATGCATGTACGTATGAATGTAATGTAATATACTGTGATGTAATGTCATGTACTGTAATGTAGTTTAATGTAAAGCAATGTAATGTAATGCAATGTATGCATGCATGCATACATGCAATGCAGTGCAACGTAATGTATGCGTGTATATATATATATATAAACATACTTTTCATTTATAGAGGCATAAGTGCGTATACATATACATGCACGTATACATGCACATACATACCTGCAAAATGAATACTTGCAAACTCATACCTACATACCGACACCTGCATACCTACATAACTTCCCACATGCATACATGCATACAGTATACCTGCACTCATGCATGCATGCATGCATGTGTATATGCATACATGCCTGCATGTATGTGGCATGTCTTCATGAACACATACATTCTCTCTCTCTCTCTCTCTCTCTCTCTCTCTCTCTCTCCCTCACACACAGACGCGCGCGGGCGCGCGCGTCTGTTCACCACAAAAACGTAGTGAGTTCAAGTATCAAGCTAAATACAAGTCTACATTTCAGGGCTCCCTTTTCGGTTTTGACCACCGGCATGTTTTCCTGACCCTCGACGCCTCTGTTTGGACCAGCATTCCACCCTCCCCCAAACCCTCTTTCTTCGACCCCTACCGACCCCTGCAATTGACCATTTTGACCCACCCCGGTCTTGTTTAACCCTCATCCGTTCTTTTGTACATCTCTGTCGGAAGTTTCACTTCTCCGGAATCGGGGTCACCCCTTTCCGGACAGAATGCATGCGGTGAGTCTTTGTTCAACCAGTCGCGAAAGAAGCGAGCGGAGTACATGAATGACGGTCTTCCAGAGTTTCCAAGTATTGCCAAATGCAGAAACGTTGCGATCCTGCAGTCGCCGTCGTGCAGTTTCGAGCCCGTGGCTGATGTCGACGCTCTGAGGATTTGGCGCCCGCACCCAAGAGTCCATTTCCGGTGGTCCGGCCACACGTGTTACATCAACGGCATGGCAACCAAGTGGTCGGTCACAGGCATGGTCCATGCAGTCTCACCGCGCTCTGATAAGGAGTCTGTCGTTGGAGGATGTCAGAGGCGTGATGAATCGGGCATTGTGGCCTCGACCTGGATACCTGCGTCGTGAAACCTCCTTGAGTTCCATGTCAAATCTCAACACGATGTGTCACGGTGTCCATAGTTGCTTAGAGCTGCTGGACACGTAGTCGCGCAATCTGACGCACACTGCATCCACCAAGGCGACCTGGTAGCATTCAACGCATTTCAGAGTCGACCCTTTTTGTTTTGAAAGGCCGAAGCATCGAAGGTGCTTGTGATGGACCGTTGCGGTGTGTCGCTCTATCTCTCTCTCTCTCTCTCTATCTCTCTCTCTCTCTCTCTCGCTCTCTCTCGCTCTCTCTCTCTCTCTGGTTCTCTCTGGTTCGTTCTCTCTCTCTCTCTCTCTCTCTCTCTCTGAGCATTGGATGTTCTGCTCCAACCCTGTTGTGCAAGTGAGTGCCGAGCGTAACGAGCACAGCCCCTTCGGCACGGACTTCCAATGTGAGGTTTGTTCCTGCGTCCTGACTTCTTTTTCCTCGACGGTCTAGCCGATCCTTCGACGGATAGTCCCCCCTTATTATCTCTACGTCTGCATCGCTGCAACCGACAAAACAGACCCGCTGCACACATCTGGGCTCCAGCCCCATAGTTGCGCACGAACGGGGGCACTCACGACCTGGTACACGTGCCTCGTCCTTCGCATGTTGGATTCATGCCACGTGGCTTGACTCCTGTTGCCATGGGTCGTCGAATCTCCCACACGAGCTTAGCGCGGACATGACTCGAAGCGACGGAAGCGAGCTCTGTCGGCTCTTTGCACAGATCCACGAATCTTCAGCGAGCAGGGCCGTATCCGATGAACTTGCCCGACTCGGGACGGACATTCGTTCATGTCCTACGTCGTGTTCACACAGTGCACACAGTGCACGCTTTTCAGCGCAATGGGCCTGTCTCAAATCGCCAAGCACGACAGAAGTCTCTTACATGCCAGTCATTTCTGCAGTTCCCGACGCAGACATGTCAAAATTCAGACGCACTCGATCAACGTCCCAAAGTCCCAAAGTGCAAATTTGCCTTCCGAGGCAAAGGTGCGGGTGAATTTTAAATTGGCAAATGTAAGATTGCAGCCAACGTGAACATTTCCAAGGAGGAGAGGCATCTGTGCGCTGTGTTTCCGGTTATGCATTCACATTGCAGGGGGTCAGACAAGATACTTTAACCTAAACCCAAGCCCATAAATACCTCTAGCTAGAGACATACATAAACACACGTATACAAGTATCTACATTACAAATATAGTTCAAAGCTATAATAATCAGCTCTGCACAGTCCTTGAGCTTACGTGGCTGGAAGGCGCCTTCGCCCATCCGCGCGCTTCACTTGGGACCGCGCCCAGGCCGCTTGGCATGGGGTTGAAACCCGCAATGTACACGCCTGAAGACGTAGTAATGTTCCTCAGTGCCTTAATTAGGGTTCCTTTCTACAAATCCACCAAACCCTACATGAAAAAAAAGGACCACCTTTTTTACCGCCGCTGGGCCTTGAAACCCTTTTCGATCTCCTTGTGCATCGGCGTCGTAGTGCTGCCGCTGGCCCCCACGCCCTGGCTGACAGGCATGCCTTGCCCAGTTGATGACGAAGCAGGAGGCCGAAGGATGAACAATGGAGCCAAAATTCACGGAGTCTTGAAGCACAGCCTGCGCAAACAGATAGTCACAAAGACAAAGTCGTAGGCTAAGCGCCGAACCCTTAAAGTTACCCGCCCCAAGGCCCTCCTTCACTCTAAACCATAGCCGTGAAAGCGCTAAGCTTCTCAACCCATGAGGCCCTAAACCCGTCATAGAATCCTGATAGTACCCGCGCAGGAACCCTCCTAGAACCTGCACAGTACGTTTCAAGCAAACCTTGGCGACAGGGCCTTCCGAAGCCCCGGCGCCAGAGCTCGTAGCCCGGCGTGCACTTCTGTGAGCGGTTCTGTGCGCGTTGTATAGGGTTTCGGTAGTACAGGGTTCCACGATGGGGGAGCGAGGGTGCTATTTTGGGCTGTTGTTGGGGCTAGCCTGCTTAGGGCTGTCGATGCCAAACCTTGAAGAGGAAAAGGATGGGACTGCAGTCCGCGCATTGATTCTGTTTGTTCTGTTCCCCTGGAGGGTTTTGGGTTCGTTGGCAGGCCTCGAGGGATCTGAACCCCGCGAAAGTAGCTCTTGGACTCAATGACAACTGCTGAATTTCAGCTGATTCACCGAATCTTCCAACCCCTAAACCATCCTAAGTATTGCTACCGACCTTGCCAGGCCTGTCCGAGTGTGAGTGTCAACAAAACCCTCCTAAAGCTTCTGAAGCCTAAGACCTATATGCCCGAAGCCCCTAAACCCTAAACCCTAAACCCTACATGGATCTTGCCAGGCTTGTCCGAGTGTGACACCAAAAAAACCTACATGGGAGTTTCCGAAAATTAGGGGTACCTTATTTTGGGGTCCTTATGATAAGGATCCCATTATTAGGGGTACTATATTAGGGTCCCCTATTTTCGGAAACCCCAACATGGATCTCAAAAAACCCATGGCCCAGGCCCCCAGCTCCCCGGCCAAGCCGGTCCTCCCGCGAGCGGCGCCCGCTCCGTCGCCAGCGCCCGCGGAGAGGCTCTGATCAGGTTCAGGGTTTAGGGTTTAGGGTTTAGGGTTTAGGGTTTAGGGTTTTGTGGGCTCTCTTGGTGTCGGGGGTAGCGGCTTGCGCAAGCCCAGTCCTGGAAAATGCGCTGGAATGCGGACCTTGTCGAAGCACAGCTGAAGGGAAGGAGAACAAGCCAGGTACTGCAAGGTGGTGGAGTATTGGAGATGGGGAAGGTCTCACCACTGACTGTGGAGGGGTGTCGTCTCGTTGCCTCGTCACCCTGCAGCTGTTTTCGTGATTTTCGCGCGCTGGCTGCCCGGGTTGTTCGAGTTGGCCGCTACTAGAGTCACTATTGTGCAAACTACCCAGAGACTCCAATATTCCTTAATTAAGGAATATTCCTTAAATTATAGTAGGATCCTTCATACGATTTAAGGTGTATTCCTTAATTAAGGGATATTGGAGGCCTCATGATGTCCGCTCTCACAGAGGCCCCTGGCCACCGTCGTCGCAGCGCCCCGATCTGGCCCTGCGGCACCCGCTGCGCTAGCTCAGGTGGCCAGTGCAGGGTTAGGAAGGTCTGGCAGGAACCCAGAGACTCCACTATTCTTTAATCAAGGGCCTTAATATTATGGTTTAAGGTATATTCCTTAATTAAGAATTAAGGGGTATTGGGCTCTCTGGGGAAGGGAGGGTCTGCCAGAGCGCCTTAAGGGGGGTTGCGGGTGCATGGAGCTGTTGCGCTGAGCTTGCAGGACTCCACCATCGAGCCGACCGACACTTGGCCAGTACTCTCCTGGTTCCGAGACATGCAATAGCAAGGTGTCAGAGGTACACCAAGGAGGTTTGGCTCTCCCTGCAGAATGCAAGCACTGCAGTCATAGAAGTGAAAGCAATGTAAAGTAGCTCGTGTCAGAGCTTCTGCAATGACCAGCCCAACAGCTTCCGTATGAACTTCACATTTGAGGCTCACGGGAGGTATCGTGGGAGGTGTAAGACTTCACAAGTGGGACTGCTTCACCGGACGACGCCCCAAACCCAACAAAAACCTTGAAACCCGTAGAATCCAAGAAGCCCAAGGTCGCAGCCTTTTTGACCCCCGAGGCCACCACGAACCCCCCGAAGTCCGGAAATGTCACCCCCAAGCCACGATGCTTAGACCGCCTAGACGCCGGGCCCTAAACAATGGACCCGTGAAGCCAGGAGGAGATCCACTTGCCAAGTCGGCCGGCCATTTCCACGGCCGAGTGGAAGTCTAAGGCTTCACCGGGGGGGGCTGCGGGTATGGGGTTGAGGGTTTATGGGCGGGGTAGTTCATAAGGCCAGGGGGTGATTAGCAATGCCATTCCTTATTCTATTATCATTCTGCTTGCACATACGACAATCATCACTAGAACCCCCAACCCCATTCTAATTATTCAAGCCCCTCCATTTTGGAGTCCCTGGTAGCTCCAGGCCCTGTTTGCTGCTGCCCCGCCAGAGTCGCCGAAGGAGGTAAAGGTTCGGAGCAGGCCGCTGCTATGCAGGGCTCAATGACTGCAGAGGCTTTAGACCCCGATATTTCTGCATTGGCCTTTATGATTGGGCTGGTGAGGATGGGCGGCGCAGGGCTTTGTCTGGATCTCCCAGCCCCAACCCCAAAGGTCGAGATCGAAACTTTCCCAGCAGTTGAACTCCAAACACCTTGATCCGAGCGCCGAAAGTCTCTGGCTGTACACGACCTCAGAAGGATCCGGCCACCTGCCAGCGGCCAGCAAGCCCTGCGGTGCAAGGAGCGCCAGCAAGGAGAAACCCAGGCGGGGCGTGGGGATGATGGGTTGTAAGTACTCTGCTTGAGAGCATACCGCACTTTTCAGCCAACTTCTACCTCAATCAGGACTCGTGTGTGCGCACACCCGCAGTTTCCACCCCATTGAACGACTTTTCCTTCAAGGGAAATTCCTTAAGGCTTTAAGGATCTTCAGGAGCTTCAGATTGACGACGTCAGGCTGCAGAGTTCTAGGCCTCACGCAAGAATAAAGGACTCGAGGTTTTATAAGGGTCGACAAAAGTACCTGCACTATTTTTTGGGGAGTTCCTTGTTATAGTTATAGTAGAATATACGCCAAAACGGCCCAGAACCCTGTTCGAAGTATTAAGGCCCCTACAGTAGTTGCGGGGTCTCTGGCAGCTGGGGGCCTGAGTTCAGTGCTCTTTGAGACTTCAACCTGAGACCGGGGCGCCGGGGAGACTTAGAGTGTTCTTGGGAAGTGTGCTTGATTCTCAGAAAAATATAGTAAGACTTCAAGGGATTATTGCAAGTGCTTTTTCTTGAATGATGGTTCTAAGGGCACTTATGGCGAGGACCCGGCCCCCCAGCGCCTCGAGCCCAAAAAGCTGAGCCTGACTGCCAGCCCAAGTGTGCGCAAAGCCCGACCTGCGTATGGGTGGTTCTCTAAATTAGGGTCCCTGGGTGCCGTACTATCTTGGGAACCTAAAAAGGGACCCTAATTTAGAGAACTACCCATATTGTTGGGGAGTCGCCCCATGACCCAGACGTCATAGCCTGTGCTGGAGTCGCCATAGTTCCACGGCCAGGTAGATAGGAAGAGCCGTGGAAGAAAGCGTTGCACGAGCCTTACAAGACCAAAGCCCTAAAACGCCCTAGACCTAGAAAACCCGCCCGGCTTGTCCCAGTTGCGCATGCTTAAAGACCCTAGCAGGCCGAACGCTGAACCCTGAAAGGTGGAGAAGACCAGCCCCGAGCGCAAGGACCAGCGACCGCCTCAGAGGGGTAGCACAGGGGCTTTCAGGCTACTTGTATGGGTTTTTTAGAAAGTAGGGGTGGGCCCTTGTAGTAAGAGTCCCACTATTTAGCGGATTAAGCGCTTTAGGGTTCCGTATGGGTGTTCCTCTTTGCTCGCGAGAGAAGGCCGAGGCAGCACTGACATGACCATGAGGCGTCGTGTGCCCGGGCAAGAACAGCCCGTAAACGAATCCCGACCCAGGTCCCCTGCTCCCTAAACCCTTGTTTTGAGTTGGTTCTACATCGCTCTGTGTCGTGACAGCTTGTTCAAGTAGCATGCTCGGACACTTATCGCCATGCCTGCTTTTGCGAGTGTGTGAGTCGAANNCTCAACCCTAAACCCTATACTAAACCCTAAACCCTTTCCCAAACCCGAAACCCTTGGAGGGAAAAAACCCTACGCCAAGTCCAGATTGTCCGTAGTTGCATCTTCCAAAGTCTCCCGAACTTACCCTGCAATACGGGCTCGTCCCTGCTAAGTGGGAGGGAAAAAGAACCCTATACTGAACCCTGAACCCTAAACTCTAAACCCCTAAACCCTAAACCCCTTGACCCTAAACCCCTTATACTAAACCCAAAGCCCTGAACAGGTCGACTCCTCTCAAAGTGGCAGACCGAATCATGATGTTCGAGATGCTGAAGACCTGGACTCCTCAAACAGCGGAGCAGCTTGAAGGCACTGCAGCGGTTGGGGGTTTAGGGTTGAGTATATATATATATATAGATAGATAGATAGATAGATAGATAGATAGATAGATAGATAGATAGACAGATAGATAGATAGATAGATAGAGTTCCTTCAAAGGTAGATCGTTTCGCTTATAACGGGTACGGTTTGGGGTTGAGGGTTGAGGGTTTATGTTCAGTCCAAGGCCCCTCTGTCTCCCCAGATGCTACTTCGCCGGAGATCTCAAGCTGCAAAGCCCTAAACCCCCCCATCTTTTTACAGTACGATACGAACGCATCCGAAGGTACAGAAGTGCGACTGAAAGAATCCTCCTAATGACCGACTGAGGAAAGTCATCTCGCCGAGCGTGCAATGCAGTAAAGCCGGCGCAGCTGCTGCGATGAAACGATCCCTCCGGGCTTCAGAATTTCAGTGCCTAGTTAGTCTCTTACGGGTGTTTGGGATTGTCAGTAGGGCTTGGGCTTCGTGTGTTTTGTCTTGATGGGTAGGGGTGCTGCAGGGTTGAAGGTCGGTGAGCTTCAGGGTGCTGGCTTTTCGTCTTTCGGCTGGGGATGAATCTTGAAAATAGTTTTGCCCCCTGGCTGGGGGCGTTTTGGAGCTCTTTGTGCTTGTTGAACTTGTTGGCTTGTGGAAACGCTTGCCATCCGGAGGTTGTAGAATGGTAGAGAGTGTAGTGATCAGGCCGCAGTGATGCTTGGCTGCCGATTGGCCTGCCTTGCATTGCTCCGAATCCCGAAGCTGTAGCCCAAAAAGGGCCCTGAGGCCGAACCTGACGAGAGTTTACGGTTTTTGGGGGTTTAGGGCTTGAGGGTTTAGGGTTTAGGGTGCGGCGCTACTTCCCAGATGCAATGATCTGGAAGTGCTGCTTCCCAGCTGATTGGCAGAGTCTGGGTTCAAAAAAAGGGTTTGAGGGTTTGAGGGTTCCGCAAGCGCAAAGGGGACCAGAAAAACACTGAGGCTTCTTCTGCTCCGAGGATGATGAAGCCACCCAGCGCGAACCGAGGCCCTCATGTCGGGTCCCAGCTTAATATAGGGGCCTTAATACTTAGAATAGGGTTTTGGGGTACATTCTACTATAATTATGATAGGGAGCCCCCAAAACCTTATTCTAATTATAAAGGCCCCTACATTACGGGGTTAAGGTTTTGCTGGTTCAGGGTTCAGGGTTTTAAAGGGAAGTGGGAGTCCCTTTTGACAGGGCTCTTATAGAGTTTATGCGGGCTGTTCAAAGATTTCAATCCAGCCCTTTTTCTACCCTGGCAGTTAAAGAGGGACTGTTTTTGAATGAATGGCGTTCTAATCCCCCGGGCTCGAGGGTACGCAGCATGACTATCATTACCATGGCTGTGAGAAGTACTCTTGACTTCCTGTGCGTAGAACGACTTTTCGTTCTGAAGTAGCGCTAAATGGACATGACCATCACTATTCCCTGTCGTTATCCGTGCCATCGGTGTTCCTTTCTTACGTTTCCTTGGGATCGGACCGCAGTTGTCTGATTCTATCTATCTATCTGTCTGTCTATCTATCTATCTATCGATCGATCTATCTATCTATCTTTAATCTATCTATCGATCTGTCTAATCTATCTATCTATCTATCTATCTATCTATAGCTCTCTCTCTCTCTCTCGCTCTCTCTCTCTCCCTCTATCTCTCTGCCTCTCTCGCTCTCTCTTTCTCTGTCGGAACAGCTTGGCGTCCAGGCAGTGCCAGCACAGATCGCGGCTCTGCCTGCAGTGCTGCAGCCGTCACCTCGGTACATGAGAGGGACCTGGCATTCAGCATTTTATAGCGTCAAGAACAACAGTTTTATGGGGTTTGAAAGTGTTGCCTTGAACGTTGGGTAGGAGGTAACATAGGTCCCAAGACCACAACGTCCGGCGCGGATTTCTTGCCCGACTGGCCTGGCTCGATAGCCACAGATAGCGGATGCCCGATCCACACGGTTCTGGACGCAGCTTTTTTTGCAGAGGGTGTCTAGAATATTCTAGAATCGCTATGCCATGCAGGAGTTCTTGTAGGCTCGTGAACGGCTTCCCATGGCTTCAAAATCATGGGCCGTCCGAGTGACGTCTTTTTCTGGCGAGGAGGCGCAGAGCTTCAAACGCAAGGGTAGTAGCTTCCGGGAAGAAGGCTTCGGAGTGAACAGTCAGCTTCTTCTCTTTTGACTGCTTGGCACTATTGATCTGTGGTGAAGTTTGGTCTTGGCACCATCCAAGCAGCATGCCACAGGATGGGGGGGTTTTCAGCTCAAGGTTGAAGTTTTGAGATTGCGGCAGCATCGGGTTTAGGACTTGTCCAGGTGGGCAGCTACGAGGTTCCGCCCTTTCCAGCCGGACTGCAGACCCTCACCTTCAAGATCGCAGGACAGAAGGGCATCAGCTCACAGCAGGTGGGAGGTTGTTTCGGGGTGCAAAGTCGAGAGATGGGTAGCAGGGGTTTGGGAGTGGGATCGGCAACCCGAGCGATGCTAAGGTCACCCTCTTGCACGAAAACATGGCGCTCACACGATGGAGTGCTTTGGCGGAGGCCCCTGACGTTCTCCAACTTGTGGTGGTTCCTCCGGCGCATGCAGCGCAGAGGCAAGCGGCAGCGGAACTTCTCAGCCAGCTTGAAAACTCCCGCCCATACCCTGCGACAATCAACCAGATCGCCAGAACTGAATGGAGTGTCCTTGGTCTGACCACCGACCTGGTGTTGGCGAAAACATTAGACAGCACGATACGATACAAGAGCGAATACATCGTCGGAATGCTTCTGGAACAGAGGGCCGCCGTCAACAGACCAGAGGGGACCGCACAACCTCTTCATTCTGCAGTGATGCTCAACCATTTACCCACCGTGAGGCTGCTCTTACGTGCCGCAGCCGACACCAATTGCACAGACGATGATTCTAAGTCAGCCCTGCAC
Source organism: Symbiodinium sp. CCMP2456 (assembly GCA_905221635.1). Classification (NCBI taxonomy): domain Eukaryota; class Dinophyceae; order Suessiales; family Symbiodiniaceae; genus Symbiodinium; species Symbiodinium sp. CCMP2456. The sequence goes on along the minus strand of CAJNDV010016014.1, from coordinate 59,491 downwards.
CTTGCTGCTGCAGGGGGCTCGAGCGTTGTAGCAAGGCTTTTGCTGGAGAATCGGGCGATTATCAACCGGCCAGAAGACACTGAAACTCCTCTTCATAGCGCTGCTGCTGTCCGCCACCTAGAAACGGTAAGCATCCTTCTTGAGGCTCAGGCGCAGGTGAATCGGACGGGTCGGGCCGAAAGGACGGCGTTGCACTGCGCGGCTGTCGCCGGCGCTGGTCCCGTGGTGTCTGCCTTGGTGGCGGCAAGAGCCGAAATTCACCGGCAGGATCGAAACCGCAAGGTGGCCTTGCAGTATGCGGTGTCCAGTGATGATGTGCTCTCCGTCGACGTGCTGCTGAGTGCCGGCGCGGCCGGCGCTGAGCTCAAGATCCGCGGCCGAGTACCAGTCCTACACTACGCGCTGTCTGCAAGTACAGAGGCCATGGTGGAGCACGTCCTGAGAAGGCGAGCAGATCTTGATGCGACGGACCCGAAGGGTCGACTTCCGTTCCTACTTGCAGCTGCCAGATCGGATTCCGGCTTCATAAAGCTTCTTTGCAAGTGGAAGCCGCTGGATGCAGAGGACATGGATCGCGCCTTGTGCGTGGCCGCCGAGAAGGGCAACTCCAGCGTTGTGCAGTTCTTGCTGCAGAGGCGTGCGAACCCATCCAGCAGAACTGAAGAAACAACCTGCTTGCACCTGGCAGCGGCCGGAGGCTACGAGGTGGTGATCCGGGAGCTGCTTCATGCCAAGGCCGACGCCAACTGCAAGGACTCGAAGTCTCGGATTCCATGGAAGGTCTGCAAGGGCAAGAGCCTTGCAGAGCTCCTCAAGCCTTCCCGCTGACAAATCAAGGCCTGGCTCTTGGATGCGGGGGTCAGGGTCCCCTTCACGATGCCCCTGTACGGAGTTTTAAGTATGGGGTAAAGAGGATCTTGAAATTTTAAGGGGCCCCTGACGCAGAAGGGCTCCCACACGGGTGCAGTGGCGCCGGCTGAGGAAAAGAGAGGGGCCAAGTCGGGTTTCTGCAATGCTTCGCTGACGAATTCTGCTGGGGATAGTAGAGGTACCTCATATCAACGGGGTCTTCATAACCAGAAGCTGTTCAGGGTCTTGTTGCTCCAGTGCATGGGCTGGCTGTCATCCGCCGAGCCCAGATGCAAACCCACGTCTGTATTAGGGTCCCTGCCGTCTTAGGCCTGCCTATGTAATGGGGTTAGGGTTTTAGGGTTTAGGGTTCAGGGTGGTCAGATGTTTGGCGGGGTTTTAAGTCTGCAAGACTTCGTTCGTTTTGGTTCAGCTGGTGGTACAAGTCCCGTACAAAGCATCTGGCGGCCATGGCAGCCACACGAATCACGGAAGCCTCGGCAGAATTGGCCTGCTAGGAAGCACGACCCCTCGCAACTCACCAACATAGACACGAACTAACGAGCATCGAAAGTGTATGCGCCCACACTGTACCGTGCATCTTGGAAGCTACCCTAAACCTGAAACCCTTCGACTGATGGACCTCGCCTGGCTTGTCCGAGTTGTGAGGGCATAAACCCTTCCTCAAGCTTTCATGCGACGGTTGGTTTCCCCATCTACATGTACACATACACCGATCGCAGTGCCTCCTAAAATCCAAGTTCCTTCGGCTCTAGCTTAGATCGCAAAGTCTAGACCCGAGACCCAAAGAACGTTAAACCTCAGGCCCTGAATCGTGCCCTAAACTCTTGAACCCTTGCATCCAGGCCAGCAGTAGCCAAGAAGCGCCATGGAGTCACCAGGATCTATAGAAAGCAGCTCGACGGATCTGGCACCACTGGAACCGCATGGAGTACCGCTTCACGTTTGCCTCCGCGGATTCGGCCGGCACCTCGCCTCCTCGAGCGCCACAGTGGATGCGTCGACGACAGCTCAGGTACGGCCAGTCGATTCCTACGACCACTTTCTCAGTCACGATTGGGCGACGCCTCGTTGGATGAAAGTTCTCTCTTTGATGATTGTCTTCAATGCACCCGCCGCTTTCTGGACCACCCTGCTCGTGTCTATCATCCTGGGAATGCTCCAGGCATTCGGGATCCTTCCGGAAGGAAGGTGGGTGGCCATCATTCCGCACCTGTCCTTCCTGTTACTCCTCTGCTTTTGGCAGCGCGTCCGGGCTCTTCTTCTGGGCCCCAAGAACGTCTTCTTGGACATCTTGTGCATTCCTCAATATAACGACAAGCTGAAGACGCGAGGCATCAT
>CAJNDV010016014.1:6147-57180 GCA_905221635.1 Symbiodinium sp. CCMP2456 | reverse complement strand
CACCGTTGTGGAAGCTGCAACGGCCCGTTGGGGCGACAGCGGCTTGAGGCTACTTGTGAGGCTCGGCCTAATGCTGCTGTTGGTTCCGGTCATCTTCGTGATGCAGAGCTACTTGGGAATGGGCTTGGTTCAAGACTTGGAGAAGCTGCCTAAGCAGCTACAAGAGTTCAGCATTGCAGACAGCCAGTGTTCTTGTTGCTTCTTCAAGCACAGACATCCCAACACTGGCAAAAGGATCATGTGTGACAGGGAAGTTGTGTACCAGGCAGTGAGTGATTCATATGATGACCAAGAGGTCAGACGTACCTTTTCCCACGAGGTCTCACGAAGCAAGTCCGGCCTAGATGTCTTTGATGGGGCAGTCAGGAGTCAGCTGTCTGATAGAATTTCAGAACAGCGCTTGAGCAGCAGTCTCATTCCTCTTGACCTCTTCATTTACATGGTTTGGGCCTGGGACATTCCTTGGCTTGCGCCAAGACTCCATCTCATTTCCCAAGTTGGTAACCTTGGCCGCAACCCGGAATATGAGCATTATGACGACCTCTTGCGAGTCTTTTACGCATTGGCAGAGATGATTGACTGGGCGAAGGGGCTGCCATCCATCCTAGTACTGCTCTTCGTGTCCATGCGGCTATGGAAACTGATGTCACGCTGGAAATGTTGCCCTCGCATTGTGCGGGCACTTGCCTCTGCGGCCGTGGTCATTCTGAGCACTGCTCTTGTCTTCGTCATCATATCACTTGCGTTGGACTTGACCGAGGATGACTGGAACCCTTTGAACACACTGCCTTTCACCTTCTTCCTGCTGCTGGCAATTTACCTTTTAAAACCGCCCAAGGCGAAACTCCCGTCATTCTTCCGGAGTCTTGTGCAGCCGGGGCAACCGGGTTCATCCCCGCAGCCCTCTCCGAGCGAAGCTCGCAGCTGGAGCGGAAAGCTCGACCAGAGCACAGAAGAGCGCAGCTCCACTTCCAAAGACGTCCATGTGGCCGATGAATTCTTCTCAGTGTAGCTCGTGGCCTTGAAGGAGCTTGAGGAAGCTCATTCTCGAGTTTCCACACATCAGAAGTTGTTTCATTTCGAGGATGGTCATTCAGTCATTCATGATGGATCTGGTAGCTCGACATCGTGGAAACTGCCATATTTTGTGACAGCCAGACGCTGATGCCGCACAGTATTTAGAAGCAGGAGCATGGGCACCTGCTCAAATTTTCCAGAGGCATAGTCACGTCTGAGCCAACCCTTAAATATATGGGTCCAAACCTCTCGAAGCCTTGCCAGCCTTGCGCGAGTAGCAAGCAATGGGAAATAGGGCTTTGCTGCTTGCTGCCATGCGGTGTTATCAGTTCGGGCACTGTCATGTTGAGGGATGGCTTTACTACCAGATATTTGCAGCATCTTGCAGCTGTTGCTGCCTCGGCTTCCGCAGGGCACTTTTTGTTAGCCATCCGACCACGCCCGGTCTTAGACTCTTAGACCTTGCAGCGAGGGCTTCAAACCACTAAACCACCAAGGTGGACGGCAGCTCGCTTTTCACGCCTGTGCAGCACCCCTGGGCGCGCGATGTGAAGCCCAAGGCCTGATTCTTCGAATTATATATATATATATATAGCGAGATAAGAATATATTTATATATATATATATATATATGCTCACTGGCATTCATATCATGCATACAGTTTATTCTACACAAGCAAACACGTTTGAGGAGCTCTTCCGTCACTCCGATCTGGCGCCTACGCGGCCGCCTTTGGCAAAAAGTGTTCGCAAACCTGCCGGCTGCTTTGTTGCATTTCGGGGTTTAGGGTTTAGGGTTTAGGGTTGTTATGAAGGAGGCTTTAAGAACCATGGGCAGTTGCAAGTGACGTTCAAGCATGGCAGCGTCACGGAATGTGCGAGGCTGCTCAGGGCCTTTGCCTGGGGGTCCTCTTGCTGTGACTGGTTTTAGGATTTGATGATTTGGGCTTACAGGTTGAGGGAGGGGATGTTGTGGTAGTATTGAGGCTTTGCAGAATTAGAAAGGGCGAGTCTCAGAGAAAAGGGACCCTAAAACAGAACCCAAACTATTCGTATATTTGGCAATAGGACCCCTACTGTAACAAGGTACCGCTATTTCGCCGAACCCTCCCAATCAGAGTGCTTCGAGTCCAACTGGGCTTCATTAATGTTGTGGACATGCAGGCTTGACTACAGGAAAGCGGTGCTTGTCTGCGTGTGTGTGTGTGTGCATAGTGAAACCTGTGCGGGGTATGCCCAGTCCCTTATGCCGAACCCTGCGGCCGCGTGAGTTTCGAAAGCACACCCTGCATAATCCCTTCCCCCCGTTTGTTAAACCCCCCCCTAATGATAAATTGCACATTGGGGCGAATCCTCCCGAAATCATCCCTGCCCTTTAAAACCTATTCTGACTTAGCGGGGTTGTGTTTCGAGGCTCCAGTTACCCATGGAGCACAGAAAGAGCAAGAGCAGGAGCAACAGCAGAAGCGGGAGTATCAGCAAGAGCAAAGCAAAAGCAAAAGCAAAAGCAGGAGTAAGAGCAAGAGCAGGAGCAAAAGCGGGAGCAACAGCAAGAGCAGCAGCAGGTGCAAGAGACGCAGCAGAAGCAAGAGCAAAAGCCAGCGCGGGAGAAGGAGCCAAAGCAGGAGCAAATGCACGACCCCTCAAAAGTGGCAGTAGAGATAAACATACCCCCTAATAATAAAAACACTTTCCGAGTTTCTATGGGGGGGCCCCCGTTTGATATTAGGAGGAAGAGATTAAGTGCCTTCCATTCAAGGAGCGACGACAGCGTTCGGCAGCACTGTGCCGCCCATTCCGGCCAAGCATGCCGTAGCAGCTCTCCCAAAGGTTGAAGTCTTGTTGGCTTCTAGTTCAGCTGTCGGAGGCTTCGAGACCTCAACCGCGGCATGGGATCGTTTGCTACAAAGGTTTTGGGCAAAGGCAGATGGTTGTCGAGATATGGCACGGTAGTCAACAGAGCATCTACTCCAAGAGAGTCCGTCGGTGAAAAACTGAAGCCCGTAGCAGGCAACGGCTTTGCAGCCGCCCTCCAGCGCCCGTCCCTGGCAAGCAGGGTAGGGTGGTCGGATTGGGGCATGACGCAAGTTCCCGGTGACATTTGCCGAATCTTAACTTTGTGGTTTGTTCCCGGCGCATAGGAAGGAAGGCATAGGGTGAGTTGCAGGGCCAGCTCTGGTAGTGTAGCTGTGGTCCACAGACCTCGGAGCCCACGAGCGCGAGACCATAGACAGAGCATGCGGATTCGCGGTTCTTTTTGCGGGAGACCACTGACCGATGCCAGTGTTTCTTGGTGGGATCGGCTTCTGTTTAACAACCTATGTAACCAACGCACAACCTTACAACACCCGGCGTAACACCACTTCAAAAGCCTGTTGGGTCGCTACTTGAGCATCAAAACCCACCCCAAGGACTGCGAAAGGCTAATCACATCCAAACAATACTCAAAGGAACAAAATCATCGACACACCCACCAAGGTTCAGCAGAGGCCGAGACCCCGGACAGCGCACGGAGCGCGGAGGCTTTCGGCCGTCTGGCTTTGGGCCAAAAGCGCTACTTGGCCTCCGTTAGTGTAGTGAGCTGGCACTTGAGAGGGGCAGCATCCCACCGCATACAAACAAAAACAGAGGTCTCAAACAACGAAGTGAACCAAAACTCCACGGCACCAGCACCGTCACAGCGAGGGCAGTCCTTTGCCATGCCCAACTGCTTCAAAGCATCACTCCACACAGAACTACATGATCTCATTGGGACGTGGACGTCGAAGCGAAAAATAGGCGGATATAGGGGTTTAGGGTTGAGTGTGGCGCGAGAGAGAGAGGGTTGAGTGTGGTTGCAGAGTCTTATGGGCTTTTTTTTTTCGGGTCCTGGGCCTGGGCTTCCAGTTATGGGGCTTTACGGACTCCTGTCACATTCGGAGGGCTACGTAGGTTTTAGGACTTGGGTCTGAGGAGGCTTGGATTTCCGAAGGTTTGTTTTCAAAGGGCTTTGTATAGAGCTTCGACTAAGGAGGCGATTTTGGATTGTTTGCCGCAAACGACTGAGGGTTCATGGTCGAGATTTTTATGCAAACCTCTACTTGGAAGGCAAAGCTTGATGACTTACCTTTTCGTCATCCCGAGCTTGAGATACCCAGAGAACCCAATACCTCTTATTTAAAGAACATACTTTCAGTCATAATAGTAAGGCCCCTATCATTTCGGGTATATTCCTTAATTTAAGGGGTAGTCGGTTCTCTGGGTATAGCTGCCTAGTAAAGGTCTCCGAGCTTCTACGCTGTCTTAGAGGGTGCTATGATGTGCAATGTCGGAAAGCAAGCGAGAAACCATGGGCGCGCAGGCGGTTGGAAGCGTTTCCCGGAAACAGGAGAGCAGCTAGCAGCTAACATCTCTTTGGGCTTTTCGTTTCACTTTTGCCATTGCTAGAGGGCTTTTGGTGATCGTGGCTCCAGCCGTCTTAAGGATCGGAATTTTGATTCAACCCAACGTGTCCTTGAGTAGAAGGCATCCAAGGGCACTTTGCTTAGACCTGAGACAATAAAAACAAAGCCCTTAAAACCCCAAAGCCCTTAACAACCCCCGAGCCCTGAACACCATAAACCTCAGAACTCTCAGAACCCATAGCCTCCAAAACGCAGTCGCCAGAGTCCAAACCGAAAGCCAGTAAAGCCCTCGAACCCGCCAGGAGCCTGAAGCCCTCAACCCTCGAAGTTCTTCTCCCCCTCCCTCCCCCCCAATGAAAAGAAGCCATCTCAGAAGGTGATGACATCGCCAAGCCGAAGTCTCTCCGCGCAGCGGAACAGGTGCTGAAACGTCCGTGTCTTTTCAGACTCACGGCTAAGATTCAAGGTTTATTCGGGGTTAGGGTGAACAGCTTAGGGAGGAATATCAGGGGTTACGTTTCAGCTTGGGGGGTTTCTGAACTTCGTGACTTGGCTCTATGACTGCTTAGAATCTGAATCCTGCCTGCTCGGATGTATGTAAGGGGTGTCATACTTTTGTTCTAAATTTCTCATTTGGAGGCCTTCAGTGGCTTTGAGATGTTCTTCCATGGAGCCCGTCAGTCCTCGCACTGTTCGTTCTCTGTTCCACAGCATGCTCCATTGAATAAGCGCCAACCCTATTTGTATTTGCTTGAAGCTGCTTGAAGGTTCGGGGGGGTTGCAACGGGGGTAACACTGGTTACCAAACAATTACACGCATCAGTTGCTCTACGTTTCAGCCCGGAGCCTTCTGAGGGAGCAGGATCCTTCGAGCAAGGTTTCGGTTTTCGCAGAGCATATCCCAGGAAGCCTGCCGGGATGGATAGGGTCCTACTTCTGCCTCTATGTAGAAAATGAACCAGATGCTGGAAGCAAGAGCATAAACCCAAAGCCCGAGTGGGAAATCCTCGGCTACCGACTTTGCTTGACAACCGAGTTCGGCTGGAATTTGAGCAGTGCAAAGGTGTTCTGAGGCCCGGTGCTACTAGCTTTGCAAGTCTGACTCTCTTGAACCCAAAGCCTTGTTATGTTGACCTTCCGTGTCTGTTCGATAAAACACCTGAGCAGGAGCCTAGATCGAACAGGCCCCGACCACTAGCTATTTCCGCCATGGCAAGATGTGCCCCGATGTGGGGCCCAGCCTAGGGTTTAGAGTTTCGGGAGATGTGCAGCTTTTTGTTGGCGAATTGGGTGCTGGCAGTGAACATCTCGATATGGAATCGCTACATGCAGTTACGGGGGCCCGATTCGACCACAGAGCTCCGGTTTGGGCGCTGGTATCTGGTCCACAACCTACTGAGCATCTCTGGCTTCCCTGGCTCTTCCATGCTGCAGCCTTTCTCAAGTAACTCCGCGGCGGCCGTTTACAACGGCGAGATCTACAACCACCTTGAGCTCCGGCCCTTTCGAGGCTCCCAATTCCCTTTGGGTGCCGGCGATGGTGAAGTGCTGATTCCGGCCTTCGAGGACTTCGGACCCACTTTTCCCCGACACTTGGATGGTGAGTTTGCTTTGGCTTTGGTGGAGAGGGAGCTGGAGATGGTGGTTCTGGCCTTAGACGCCTTCGGCACGAAGCCCCTCTGGTACGGCATCTCCTCCGACGGCCTGCGCTTTGCTGCCGCATCCTATCGAAGCGCACTGACCAAGCTCGACCTGGCAGAGATACGGCCCGTGCCGCCGAACTCGATCCTTGTGTTCACTGCGAAGGAAGCGGAACCCGTCCAGCTCATTCAGCAGCTTGCGCAGTTTGAGTTTGACCTGAAACAGTGGAAGTCCGACACCAGAGATTGGGAGAAGGCCTTCATGCGGGCCGTAGCCCAAAGGGCCGGGCAAAATCGTCACCAGTTTTGGCTCGGCCTGAGCAGTGGCCACGATTCCGGCGCGGTCCACTGTGCCGTGGAGCTTTTGGCATCTGCCGCATCCCGCGAAGGCAACGTTAAAGCACTGCAGAACTCCACGCTACCACCATTTGAGTCATTTGGCCGGAAGGGCTACTCCGCGTGGATGGTTCGTGCTGGCGAATGGATGGACTATCTGCACGACCGAGTCGAGTACCATGGTGATGCACATAGCTCCGGGTTGGCGTTTCTCATCCAGCTCGGGCAGCAGGACTACGAGGAGCATCAGGTCATAATTCACAACCGTGCCGAACCATCATCTTATCCGTTGGTGATGGATTCTGCTGCCGTGGCCATGTCCTTCATTGGGCAAAGAGCGCGACAACTTGGTCAACTGGTCTACATCAGTGGGCAGGGCGCCGACGAGGTGCTCAGTGACTATGGCTTCCTCGGGGTACATGTGAATATTGACAAAGACCGCATCATTTTGAAGCGCCGCCGGCATCAGTTCTTTCCGGAAGACCTTTCCCAGGTCTTTCCTTGGAACAACTTCTTCCGAGGTACCATGCGCAACTTCATTTTCAAGGAGGAAGTGATCCTAGGCATCCACGGGATTGAGACACGGTACCCCTTTCTGAGCACACGTGTGGTGCAGGAGTACCTGTGGCTGACAAGCGAAGCCAAAAATAGACTGTACAAGACGCCAGTTTCCGAATTTTTGTCCCGGCACGGCTACTCGTATAAGGATGCGTCAAAACTGGGCTTCGTCGCATCACAGAACGTCGATCCGGAGGCTTCTAGCATCAGCCTGCTGCCCATGGGCAGGCCTATTGCCAAGAAGTTCTGGGAAGACCTCTTGTTGAAGACAAGTGGCCATTGCTTGGGTGGCAACAGTGTGCCAGGAATACGGGACGATCTCCTGGAATTGGCTTCCAAGCTGCGGCGCCCCTGCGCATTCTTCGGCGATGGTAGTGAGTGGATCGTGGCCAAGAGGATTGTAATGTGGGCCAACTTGCTGACGGGCTTCACCCCTCGCTCCACGGAGTGCGATGTAAATGCAGTCGCCGTCCACTTTGCCGGCTTGGCGCTCTGGAGCCTGGAAGGGGCCCGCGCTGTCGGGGAGAGAGGGAGGATCACCTCCTCCGTGGCTGTGCACTTCGAGGGGAGCGGCAGGGAAGCGGGCCCACTGTTGTCAACGCGGCAGTTGGATTGGGTGTTGAACCTGGACTGGAGTCAGGCTGGGCGGAAGCTCTTGGGTCTGGTGCTATCTCTGGTGGCCCGTGCTGCTGCCAGGGCGGCCACGCTGCTGCCTGAGGTACACGGAGATACTTCACTCTGTGACCAGAGACTTGAAGCACCGGAGGCGCTGCAGCGGAGACTACGTGACCTGTGGCAGCGGTGGCAGTCGGATACATCGGCTGGCACTGGGCTGCCGAGTGTCGTTCATTTCCTGGCGATCACGGAGCCATTTTGGACAGCCCTCGAGCCAGAAGGCCCAGCGCAGGGCCCTTCCAGCTGCCCCAGCAAAGCTCAGGAGATGTGCGCCACCCCGGAAGAGCTGGAGCCACGCTGGGAATATGCAGATTTGGCGCGACTTGGGACGACGCACAACTTCTCTGATTTGGAGTATGCACGTGGCGAGTATTCAGCCGATGGCTTTGTGTCAAAGGACACCATCAGCTTGGTGACTCTTTTTGCGAAAGGCTCTCGGCCTTTTGGCGTGTGGCTGACTCCCAAGGACGACGCCCCAATGCTGCAGCATTTCGAAAAAGATGAGGAGGGCTGGTACGCGGCCCATCAGCTGCTGCAGACCACGGATAGCTTTCAGATCCACTGGAATGAGAGCCTTACCCACTTGACGATCATGTACCAAGCTTTGCCCTGCTTTGGACTAGGGAATACTCGCTACGTCGAGGCCATCCCACTGAGAAAATCATACATCACGCAGACGGACTCTCCAGAAGCGTGCTGCACGCTTTGCTACCAGGAGACAAAGTGCGAGACTTGGATGTGGCTAATGGATGGCACCGGCAACACAGGCTGCTGGCTTGCTAGGGATGTCAGTGGCATTCAGAGCGACAACGGCGTCACCCTTGGTCGGATACGCGCCAGCAGCTGATCAAAAGATGCATGCGACATGATAGGAAACTTGCTGTAGGTTGCTGTCAGTCTAGTGTGCTACTCGTATCTTTCACTTGTGCAATGACACGCGCACATCGCCCGACCACCGAACACACCATTGCGTGCCATCCTCAACCGATTTTTCAGCCCCAAGCCCGGCTGAGGGTTCGGGGCCCGGGGCTGCAAGAAGAAGTGGTGAAGCTTCTTTTTTTTTTTGCAGATTCTGATGGCTCAGTATACTCATCTTGGCAAGTCCGGCCGAGTTGAAGTGAAGTTCACGACTCCGATTCGAACATTTCGGGGGCATGATATGATACTGGGGTATTGGATGGTATTCATACGGCTATTACAGGCAAGGGCCAGCCTCCGATCCAGCTGGCATTCCATAGGCCCAATTCACACTCACAGCCTGGCATAGGTTGCAGATCATGCATCAACAAAGCCACGAAGTGTTGGAAGTCCTGAGTATGCATGCAGGCCAAGCAGGCAGAAGAAAGACGGCAGAAAGAGCGACAGGAACGCGAGCAGGCGCCTCCTGTGATTCCAAGCACAGGTCAGGAGACGAAAACTGGTAATATAGGGCCTTAATAATTACCTCTACGATTGATGTTGGGGATTCCTTATTATAATTGCATTATTCTAATATACCCCAAAACCCTGTTCTAATTATCAAGGCCCCTACATTACCGTCTTGGTTTGAGGGCGGCCTCTAGTCTACGGTCAGAAGGGGCCTTAATCGTGATTAGGGGTAATTCGACTATAGTCATGTACGCAATGGAAAAGTCATTCGTTAAAGAATGAGCGACTAATGTGATTGATGGCAAGGAAAGGTTTATGCCCCTCCCACCGCAATCTCTTCCTGCAGACTAAGCCACTAAGCCTTTTCCAGCACACCCTCCCGTCGATACGATCTCCTCGGAATCCCGGTAAATCAGCTTGCCTCGACAGTCTTCAATGCAGCAGTTTGTCGCAAGGTGACTGCCACCCACTTTGCCGTTTCCTTGTCTTCTGTTGATGCGCTTCTACGGGGATAGGCTGAGAGCATAGTCAGAGACTCCGGCTCTCGACTAACTTACTCAAGCCCTAATTAGGAGGTAACGCCCTCAGCTTTCCTAAACCCAAGAGAGCGTCAAACACTAAATAGCCCACACTTTACGTAGCAGTAACCGTACGCAGGAGCGCGACCGAGCACGCATCGCCGCCGCCCAGGCCGCTGCGGCACAGGCGGCGCAGGAGCCAGACGAAGTCAGAATAATGTAGCGGCCTGAATGATAAGTGTATGGGTTTAGGGTTTAGGGCTTAGGGGAGAATCATATAACATAGTGTAGTGGCCCGAATGATTAGTAGTAGCATTTCCTTGCAGTCATTGTGCACTTCTAGTGTAAGATACCCCCAAATTAGATTGTGGTCATGAAGGTGCGTGCGTTTAGGATTTAGGGTTCGGTATAGAGCTTGTCCAACACAGCTCGAGGAATACTGCTCCGGGGCCTCTGCTCACTTGGGATATGAAGCCCCAAGCCCTAAAGCCCTAAAGCCCTAAACCCTAAGCCCCTGCCCCCTCAATATCATCCGCTTTGGGGATGGTGAGGCCTCGTGCGGAGTGATGTACTGCGGTGGTTGATGTGGTGGCAGCATGCTTGGGTACTCCAAACTGCTTCATAGATCTGAGATGCGTGCTCTTTCCCAACTCATGCTTTGGTTCTCCCGATCTTTGTGCTCATGCTATGCTAGTTTTTGTCTTGGGCTTTCTAGAAGGGGGAACGCAGCCGGAACATCATAGTCTACCATACTGTACCATGACTCACGACGATATACGAAAACATGCTATCATAGATTATAATGAGCTTTTGTCGAAGACTGTTGTGACTAGGGCCAGGGACATCACGAAACCTCCCGCGCACACATTGAAGTACTTACTGATTGTAGCGCAGAGGTGCTGTAGGGTGAGTGTTGCGGCAGCAGGTGGAACCCTATTGCAGACCAAATTACTAGGATCCTGATTGTTATGCCGCCCAAACAATAAGGGACCAGAAATGTCGGAAAACTGAACCTAAGGATTTGGAAACTTGCCGTTCGCCCCGAGTTTGGAGCAGTGTGAGCTCTAAGACACGGAACCTTCAGGCTACTGAAGGCCTTCGCCCGTTCCGGGGTCTCTGAACGGGCGTTGGAGCCCGAACCTACCCAACTCCCCTTGAGCCGTCTGGATCGAAAGCCATGATCACGATGATGCTCATGGGTCGTGATGTTGATGATGGCAAGGATGATCGTAAGTCTAAGTATGAGTATGTGTTTGTGCATGAAGCTGCTTGAATAAGAATAACAGAAACAAGCCGAATCACGCATGGATTTCCCCGTCATTCGTAGGATCAGCTCTAGAACTTACGCCGTGAGCGGCGAAGGTAGCGTGTGTTTTCGCGGGAACGACATGCAAATCCGATCAAGCCACGAGGTCTAGCATTTTAGGAAGCCTCACGGACAGCTCCACTGGGAACCGGAAAAGACTTACTGCTTGAGTCTCCAGGAAGCCCGTGGGAAACCTGCTGTTGCGGCTCCAGGCTCTGCGGCTTTGGGACCGGTTTCTGAAGAAAGCGCCTGCCGAGAGGAATCGATGGTTGCAGAACCCTTTGCCGATCCACGTCAGCAACACCCCCGAACATTCTATCTTTAAACCAACTTCACTAATTCTATACCCTATAAACGCTCCACTCGTGAATTCAGGGGCTAGCGCCCTCGTGCGCCTGCGCAGGTTTTATCCTACGTGAATTCTTGCAGAATCTTGCGCAAGCAACCAGAGTGGATAAGCAGGTTGGGCTTGGGACCCCTTTCCTCACATTGTCTGCCACCTGGCGCTGGGCGAAACTAGATCTTCATCGCTAAATACGAGACCGCCAACTGCAAGAAGTCTGAACTGCATAGAGTCGATAGTCTCTTCACGCCCTAAACTCTACACCGCAGAACCTAATCACGATCTTTAATCTGTATTCCCTGTAGAGGCGAGACCCTAAACCTCAAATCCCCATTCCCACCCTTCCTAAACCCTAGATGCGTACTCGACCCTGAAGCCGAATTCCTTGGCAAGGCCCGCGGGACGTGCCAAAGACCGCAGCTTCGAGGGGCGCAAGGCTTTGGTTGGTCTGTGCGTGGGTTTCTAGTATACTGCAGTACATTGTAATATTTCATAGTATGTTTGGGTATATTATAGTATATCGTAGCCTGCAAAATAGTGGGTTATGATGCCTGAACCTGAAGACTAGCTGTGAACCTCTTAGGTAAAGGGTCTTGAGGTGCAGGGCTCCAGTGCATGGTTTAGGGCAAAGGGTGAGTGTGTCTCCAAACTAGGGTCCCATTAGGGGCCTATGATGGAATTCTATAGGGCTTCTATAAGAGCGAACTATAAGGGTAGTTCTCCAAGTTCAGGTCCCTTTTCGGGTCCTCTTTGTAGGGGTGCCGTGCTATATTGACTTAGCAAATTGGACCCCGATTCAGAAAACTACCCATGTGCTGTAGATCCAGTCTCCATCGTAGGCATGAGCCAGGCGAGCTGGAAGCAGTTTGATTCCCAGGCCTTTTTCTCCGTCAGGTCTAGTCCTCCGAAGTTTCTTGACAACAACACGAGTGGCACCGTTCTAAGGTATAATATAGAAGCCAAAATAATTACCAATATTATTTTGGGGGTTCCTTATTTGGTTTATACTTCAAAGGAGCCCAAGACCCTATTAGAATTATGAAGGCCCCTATATTAGCCGCGCCAACCAAGTAGGACACGGGTGCAAGCAGACATAAGGATCTAATAAAGGGGCCCTGAGAATTACCTCTACTATTTTGGTTCCTTATTGGTTCCTTATTGTAGTTATAGTAAAATATGCCCCCCCAAAGCCCCTATTCGTTGAAAAGCTTGAAAGCCCCAAAACCCGGAACCTCATAGTCCTCAGCCCTCACACCCTGTAAGCCCTCCACTCTGAAATCTAAAATCCCCATGCATAGATCCCTGCAAGTAAACCTTAAAGCAGCCCGAACCGTAATCCTTAGAGCAACCCCTATAAGAAACCATGCAGAGTGAGCCTAACGGATTGCATCGTATTCAGAAGGCCCTCGAACGAGCCCCTCCTGTCTCCCGGATTCCTCGCGCGCCACGCTTCGGCGGGAACCTCGGGATCGCTTTTTGTTCTTTTGAGTAGGGTTTAGGGTTTAGTTTTGAGGGTTTCCGGGTTTCGTGTTTCAATCAGGGTTTGGCTTAAAGCCTCGCTCGGCGCATGTTAACCTGGCTAGCGTCAGAGACCTGGATGCAAAGGAAACGGGTTTCAGGGTTGTTTTAAGGATTTACCACAGGGTTTCAAGGTATTCCGAGGGTTGCTCTAGTCTATAGTCTTGACGGGGTTAGGTTTCTCTGCACCACGATTTTTAGGGTCTGCTGCAAAGCATAGGCATGGATGGAATAAGGGTGTAGGGCTCAGCTTTCGGTGCAATCGTCTAGTGCAATAGGGTTAGGATTCACGACGCCTGCTTGATTTTTTGATTCTGGAGATCGTTTTGCGAAAGACGTGTGGATTGGGCTTGGCTCTTTGGGAAGTTAACGTGACTTCTCGCTTGACTCAACATCTTGCATTGGCTTGTTAACAGGATACCTCATGGAGTTGCAGAAGTTGCGGCGAAAGCACACAACTGCTTGAAGTGGTCGGTGACTAGCGCGAGAAAAGGCAAACTTGCTGTCAACCCTTGATTCGTCCGGCTGTTCACTCATCCCTAAGCTCAACAGTGCAAACTCCAAAAAGGCAAAGCTGAACTCTGTGACGAGTGCCAGAAATCTAACACCTACATAGCTCAAAACGTCAGAAACCTCGCATCTTCTAGATGCTGGTGCTGATCGTAATATTCAGATGGGTAGTTCTCTAAACTTAGGATCCTTCTTTAGAGAGCTACGCGCATGAATATCGGTATGAAGATTCAGGTTTGAGATCGGGAGCTGCAGATCTGGCCTTCGTGCTACGGACGCCAAGCTGATAGGTTTTCTTTCATACACTTGTCATATGGGTTTTCGGAAGTTATGCCTTTGTAGTAGTAGTGTTTGCCTGGGGCACCCGAGCCCTAAAACACCCAAAACGTCGAACTGGAAACGCAAACCTTGAAGCCGAATCCTAAACCCTGCACCCCCTAGGTTAGCCATAGGCCCCATAGTAGTTCCTTTTTGGGATTACTTAACAGGATCCTAAATAATCCACAAAAAGGAAGCACTATGGGGCCTATGGGTAGGTTACAGAACCCCTGAGTTATGAGTACCTAAACCCTAAACCCTAAACCCTAAAGCCGACAAATCCACGCAGGCACCGGTCCTCCCTTTGCAGGAGCGCCCTGTACAGGTCGAGACGGCTCCTGGGCTGAAATATCTCAAAACAGCCCTGGTGTTGTGGGAGTTTGGCGAGTCTTTGCTTCTTTGGGTTTCGGGTTTAGTTTCTTTGTTGGTTTTGGGTGGATCTGTAAGGTGAATCTAGTATTGAACCTTTGACCTTACGGTTCTGGGAGTCTTATCGATTTCTTCATGATATTGCTGCACCCTGTCAGCTCTAAATCCCTGGATATACGCGGTTCAGGGGCTTGGGGTTGAGGGCTTTTGGCTAAAGATTCTGGGCAAAAGCCCTTGACCAATGCTGGGTCATCTGCGTGTTGGCTGGCTTTCGGTGCTGTTGCTTGAACTGCTTGAACTTACTTGGAGGTTCATGGGTAGTTAGTAGGTATAAGTGGAGTTATAAGTAAGCTAACTATACTTATAACCCATATTAGGGGACTTATAACCCTACTTATAACTAGCCATGAACCTCCAAGTACTCATGCAGCCAAGAACAAAGGCCTTGATCTGCAAGTTTTGCCAACCGTGAGGTGGAGGACCACCAGCTAAAGAGAATGCCCTCGGTGCCGTTGTTCCGTGAGCCCTACCTGGACCTGCGGAACATCGACCTGTCGCCAAAGTGTCCCGGCCAGCCACTGGTGGAGCTTATTGCAACTAGCATAATTAGCAAGATCAGTCTTTCAAAACCCCGGGATAGATCCCGGCCGCACAATATACTCAGGATACCCCAAGCCCCTGGTATCCCCGGGTCGGTTTTGTCTCCACATGCAGTATGCGTGTAGCATTCCAACAGTCTCCGCTGTCAGGAAGCCGGAAGACACTTGGCTGCACAGCATGGTGCTAGAGTTGCACGTTCTTTCATCGCTACAGCGGTCTTCAGGACTTCGCATAGACCCCGGAATGCTCGGCAGCTAACATCAGACGTGATCTCGTGCACTCCTGCACATGATTCATTTGTAGCACATCGGATGTTGTACCATGCCAAGCCCAGGACAACTACGCCATCTCTGACTACGGTGGTGACTCCGAAGGACGGGCATCCCAGCGGTTCAGGCTTTGCATCGGATGGTTCGAGCACTGGGGGTGTCCTGCTAATATGGATCAGGGTAGATGTTGGAGTCCCCTGTTTTCCGAAACTCTCTTGTGGGGTCGAGAAGTCCATCAGGTGAGGACACCGCTGCACGAGAGAAGATACGGCAGAAAAAGGCGGTTCCGCGGTGGTGCGATGCATGCCTGCACTTTGTTCCCTTTGATTATTATGTCAAGGTGGGACAGCAGCTTGGATGCCGTAGCATCACGAACACGGCGATTCCCATTGCATATTTCCGGAGGCTCTTATGTTCGACTCTGTGTATGATGGTCGCTGCCGGGGGTGGCTGTGGGGAAGGTGTTTCTGCTTGTGCCAACATTTGCATTGGTGTCCTTGGGGGACTCCCTGCATGCAACTTCTAAGCCTTAAACCGGTGACACCTGCAGAAACAACTGAGGACAGGTATCTGCTGCAAGTCCAGAAGCAAGTGGACATCGATGCTTGCCGGCACTTGCACCATCTTGCATTCGACAGCTGTCCTGCAGATGGATTGCCACAAGACTCCTATGCCATGGAATCGTGCATGCCATCCATTTGCATCCCAGGGTCTAGACATCCCCTAAGCCCTAAAGCCCCTAAACCATCCTAAACCCCAGGATCCTGACACCATCTTTGGCAAAGTGCCTCGCTGTGTGGGCGCCTGAGCTGTGGGCTCATTTTGGCCCCCGCTTCGATGCAGCAGATGTAACATAGGGGCCTTAGTGATTGGAGCAGGGTTCCGGCGCAAGTTTTGGTGTAATTATAATGCCAAAGGTATTCAGGTAATTACGAACCAAGAGCTGCGCAAGTTTGGTCACTGTTTCACATTTCAAGCGTGTGTGACGTGTTGCTTGCGCAGACCCGTTGCCTGCCATGGCCACTTCGCACCTGCTCAAACATGTTAACCCAATACTATCGGATGGTTGTTTTGGCCACCGCATCCTCCAGCGTTGGGCTCGTTCTTCCAGCGCTTGCTGCTGTGCCCGCATGGGAGTTTCCGAATATAAGTGGGTATCTTATTTTATTTTGGGGTCCTTATAATTAGGATCCTACTATTTAGGGCACTATACTCGGGTTCCCTATTTTCAGAAACCGTCACATGCACGGCAAAGGTTCTGGACGACATGTTTCCCGACTTCCTGTACCTGCAGGTCTGGCCCCGAATGTACGCATTCCTTGCAGACCGCACGTCTGTTGGCAGGAGGGATGCCCACAGTATAGTATAATAAACCATATGATATACTATGACTATGATACAGCATGATATGATATGATATGATCAGACGTTCCAAACGGAAAGAGAGGACCTTGCAGGCATGGCCGAAGCTATGACCACATTGTCAGATAGTGTGGGCCTTCATGTCTTTGAGCTCCTTCACTTTAGTGACTTTCGTGGCCGTTGATGTAGAGTCGTAGACCGAACCCTGCAGTCCTGTCGGTACTGCAACTCAGATACCGGTTCGTTTGGCACAGGCCCGACAGAAAAGACCTGCCCGTCGACGTGGTTCCTCCGGTCAGGGGCTGATTTTCTTTAGCGCAGCAGCCCAAATCCGCCTGAGGTCTAGTAGAATGCCCACTCCCTGCGCATCGGGCCTTGCTACATGCCCGACTTGCCAAGGTACATGTCAGAAGTACTTGTCGCATCCCCACCAGCACTACTGTCGCTTACATGGCCACCTAGGCGACTGGCGCCGCGATCGCCTCACGCGCTGTGAGATCCGCTCCTACAAGCAACGGAATCATGGCTAGGAAGGGGCTTGTCCCAGTAGCTTGTCACAGAAATTTTAGTATGTTAGAGTATGTTAAAGTTTACTAGAGTGTATTGTGGTATAGTAGAGTATAGTAGAGTTTGCTAGAGTATGGTAGGCATATTTGAGTATATTATAGCACATTAGAGTTTTTATAGCATCTTAGAGTCTATTATAGTATTAGATTACAGAGTATACTACTATACGTATATCATAGCATATTCGAGTACATTGACTTGTATATTAGAGTGGTAGCCCCGGGCCTCTGCTGTGCCCCACCGGGTCCCTGCTGTGAGTCTCTTTTTGTACCCTAAACCCTAAACCAGACGGAAAACAGGCACTCAAAGAAGAATAGCCTAAACCTCAAACAGTAAACCCTAAACCTTAAACCCTAAACCTCAAACAATAGAAAAAGTAAGCCCTACCCCTTAAAGCCTAAACCTTAAACCCTGAACGTGAGAGTCGAAAAAGGAGCCTTGCCTGCTGCGTGCGAGTGTGAGAGTCGAAACCCTGAACCCTCAACTGATATAAGAACCGAGGATGGGCCAGAAGCGGAGCTCCTCGGCGGAGGGTTGTAAGATTGTTTCAAAGGCTTACCTATAGTCTCCATTGTAGTTCTTTTTTGGGGTTACCTTATAGGATCCTAATCATAAAAATTGGTTAAACCAAAAAAAGGAGCTACAATGGAGACGATTGGTAGAGTGTAGGGTTTGCAAGGGTTTCAGACGAGTTCTGCGACGGGGGTGGCGTGTCGGGCGCTCGGACTCCGGTCAGGGCGGTGGTAGGTTGGCGTGGGCGGTTTAGGGTTTAGGGGTTTAGGGTTTAGGGTTTGTGTTTACAACCCCGGTGAGGTTTTGTGTGCGCTTCAGAAAGTCTTCATGTTGCTTTACATGAGGTGCAGAAACTTGGTACGCAGGAGCCAACAAGATGTGCATAAACCAACCAAGCAGTGAATGAGTTGCCACGCTAAGCTTAATGAGCTTGTTAAGCTTAAGTAAAGCTGTTAATACAAGAGCCAAGTAAAGCATGCATCACTCAACATGCATCCACATAGTATTTTCACAGCACAGGGACGAACGAGTGGTTAATGCCCACTTAAGCGTTGAAGCATGATGCAATGGCCGGCTTGGACACCCTTGGTGTGCTTGGTGCTGATCCACTCGGCCGCCGCAGACAATGCCACGGAAGCAGGGCTCTGGCAAGGGCCCTGCGCCAGAATCGTAAGCTGTCCTGCCTGACGTCTGAACGCGCTGCCCAGCGTGAAGAAGTTCCTGAAGGAACGGAATGGAGCAGACCTTTATCCCATGGTGGAGGTGATCTGGCAAAGGGGCCATGATCCGGAGATGGAGATCCACTCTTGCGATGGCCAGCCACCAAGCTCCCGGGTTGAAGCGGGGCTGTCGCCCTCTGCTCGCATTGCCTTGTCACCCTTCAGCACCCAGGACTTACACTTCCTCTTGCAGTGTCAGGGTATCCAGCCGGCACCTGCTAGCCAGGCACCCAAAGCCGCCTCCAAGGCAGATGCCTGTGAGAGACTCCCCGTGGTCAGTGCATGGGATTGGCAGTTCGTGGGCGCTGGGATTCTAATCTCCGTAGTCTTCGTCGTGCCGATCTGGATCCTTTGCCGCCTGGCCCAGAACAGTGGTCCTCTTTTGCGGCACCGCTTGGGTCCGAAGGCCAAATTGGATGACGAAGACGCGGCGATCTCGGGAGAGCAGCAGCAAGCAGCAGTGTAGTGCCCCTCGAAGAAACCAGTGGAATGTTCGCTACTTTGCCTGCAGAGCGCAGCTAGTGATGTGCACGATGTCCTTTTCAAAGCGGCTGTCCTACCTAACCCCCCCTCCCCCTCAAAAAAAGCAGGGTTTGGCCTTTCTCTGCTTGGAACACTGCATCTTCAACAACCCGTGGTCGCCGGTGCACGAAGACGGGATGTACTTGCACGTGTCTACCCAGTCGGCTATGTACATGTGTCTGTCTGTCTGTTAGCTTGTCTACATGTAGATCCATCCGCCTGCCTGTCTATATGTACGAATGTTGTACTGTGTCTTTATACACATGCCCAGTCATATTTACTGATCTATTTAGAGATGTTTCCCTGCCACAGAGCCCTAGCCGATCCGGTCCTACGTGGTGAGCCGGTCTACTACCTGCTGTCGAAGAGTTGTCTACCAGCAAAGACAGAGCCGCTTGGTTAAGGATGAATCGTGAGCTGATTGCTCGCGCTTTGTTCTGGCGTAGTGTAGGAAGGGCGGCCAGCCTGCCAGAAGGTTTTTCTGGTGTGGGGGCTGTTCACCTCCGAAAGCCAAAGGGCTACCCTCTTCGGAGGAGGCATCGCGCAACGGCCGGCATGATCAAGATGCCAGCGTCCAAAAGAGCAGCTCCCGTTCCGACTGCGTTGAGAAAGGAGCGTCTCTTACTAGAAATGTTACAGAGCGGTTCCTTCTTTTCCGAAGCTCCCCAAAAGGGGCTTCATGGCCCCAAATAGAGTCATAGAGTTGAAGCATGTCATGACACAACAGCCCGTTGGATTCAGTTCGGCCCCTGTGCTTGTGCGTTTTGTTGGTGCTACACCTGCTTTACGACACAGCACCCGCCACAACACCGTCTCTTGCAGCGTTTGCTTGGCGACCAGCTCCCCGACCGAACCCTCTGTCATGAACTTACCCAAGTCCTTCATCGCCTCAGAAAGCCGCGAGAGTTTAGGCTTCTGGGGCTGAGCAGCGGTTTGGGGGTTGTTTGGGGCTGTAAGTTCATTGCAGCAAGGCAAGGCCAACAAAGGAATGACGTGAGCCTGGGTTTTATATACAAAAAAAGTCATAGACTCTTTAATGCAGAGTCAAGGCGCAAAAGATTCCAGCAAAAGGATGAACAATCGAGGACTGGCTTGTGCATTGCAGCTGTGTGAAAGTGCACGCGCGAACAAGCTGAAGGCTGTCACTAGGCAGTGCGAGGATGATTACATATTTGCAAGCCGAGGTTGGGACGATGGACACGTGGTGGATGGGCGCCACTGAAGGAGGACATGGGTTTTAGAGGTTTGCATGGGAAGTTTTGTATGCAGCTTTCTGGGTTTAGGGTTCTGGGGCTTCTTGGCGATTCGAGGCCGTGTGTTGGCTGCGAGGGTGTTAGCGGGGCCGATTGCCTGAGCCACCGCTGGTCAACGGCTTCGGAGACAGCTTGGGCTTCCAAAGGTGAGATGTGACGAGGGAAGCGTTCGGTTGTGGGGAGAGGGACCTGATGCCTTTCCCCTCTGAAATTAAAGTCTATACTTTTTTCTCCTTTTGAAGTCTAGAACTCTAAACCCTAAACCCTAAACCCTGGTTACTTCAAAGTCTAGGCATCATATGCAGAATTCTGATGAACCCGGAACCGAGTTCAAGGCGACCAACTTAGATCGATTCCGACATGTTTACGTAGAGCCGGCTGTTCTGCCTACAGGGCGTCGGTGCACATATGATTGTGGGAGAGGGATAGAAGTTTCCATCGAGGTAGTCGAGGAGGTTCAAGACACAACTTCTCGGCTTAATTTTAAAGTTGGGACCATGTATTGCAGTATAGTATAATATATAGTATACTATAGTATGGTAAGTTGTCCTATATTGTGGTCTATTATAGTATATCATAACGAAAGCAAGCCGGAGGATTTCGGGCACTGGCCGCGCCAGCACAGTTACAGAGGGGTTGTAGCCATGAAGCGTCTCGGCGTGGCTCCGAGACTTTGAAAGAAGCGTCGAGGCTTTATGGCATCTGCCACCCTGAGCCTGCTAGCACCACCAAATTCAAGAGTTCATGTCTACAAATCTTGCAAGCCGAGTGAGTGCCGACGGACCGTCGCCAGCGGCGGCCTTTCGTCTTTATGTCCTACGTGTGCATAGATGGACGGATGCATCCGGACCAAATCTCACTTTTGTTCTTCTTATGGAGGCGGTCCTTGAAGCCTTAATTCAGCCTCCCGCGTCGGGGTCAAGCCGTTGAAGCTGCAAGTTCCCGTGCCCAACATGGGGAGAATCCTGGTAGAAGATGCGCGTGCCCCGACGCAGGCTTGCATGCTAGTTGTTTGCTTTAGCCCGCTATCCGCAGTGTGACCCTGAATTCAGGCATTCGGATGGCAAAGCGTAGCGAACCAAAAAGCGACGGTCTCCGTGCACTCCAAGCCCTAAACAAAAGCCACGAGAGCGGCGCTCTCTCTGGAACGTGTGTGCAGGCTTGTGTTAGGCTGCAGCCGCTCTCTACCAGCTGCCTGAAGATTTTGGGGCTAGCCCTTAGTTTCAAGTCACGACGGATGGTCCGATTGGTCGCTGACTGCTACTGATCTCTCAGGATCTGTCAATGCGGCGTCGTGGTCAAGACGATGGTAATTTGTACATCTGTTGGTGCTTCTGCGTTGCTATCGTTGTTAGATGTTGCTAGTGTAGATGTATCTGGAGAAGAGCATCTGGCCCTCCTTTGGAAGCTTGGAACCTGTGCGGACTTTCCTGGGCAACGGCTCAAAACCAGCTTCTTTCCCCCTTGTTGATGCCATGAAGTCTTAGCCGGTGTGCCCGAATCCTAAGAACCCAACACACTGGCATGTCTGAGCAGAGTCAAGATGCACTCGGAAACACATGGAGATTTGTCAGGCAAATGCCCCAGCAACATCGGCCCACTTCAGCTGTTCCCCTCACTGGACAGGACGCCTCAACCTCACTACAACGCACCCAAGCTTTAAACCCAGTCGCATGTTCACTTCTGCGCACTCCTTTGCATAATGCAACCCGGTGCAATATCATAGCACATAATATAATATAATACCACACTATGAGTATAACACACATCTTTACATATGCAAACATAAACTGATAAATAAATAAATAAATAAATATATATATATATATGTATATATATATATATACATATACATATCTGTAAATATATATATATACATATATATACACACACACACACATATATATATAAGAGAGCCCAAGAGACTCTTTGAGCCCAAGCCGAATAGCCACTCCCGAAGCAGCCGTTCGTGGTGCCATCCACGCCGATGCAGCGGAAAGGCCCGAAGTTTTAAAATCTTCTTGGTATTATTACAAGTATCAGTATTGATAATTATTATTACTATTGCAATTATTATTATTGATAATAAGTATTACTATTACAATTTTTATTTTATTAGTAGTATAATTATTGTTGTTTCTGTAATTGCTATGATTATGGTTGTCGCTGTACTCGTATGGAACAGTCCTATACCTGCAGTTTTCGAGGTTGGGGACGAGGGCCGTGAGGGTCGAGCTGGGGGCTCCGGTTTCGGGGCACTGGAATACGATTTAGGGTTTAGGGTTTAGGATTCCGGGCTTAGTGCATTGGAGTCCCTGCTCAAAAAAAGGGCTTTAAGGTGCTGCAGAAGGGCAGAGGAGGCAATTTTGGCAGTCATCAAGTCCGAAAAGGGTTTAGGGGTCTAGGGTTTAGGAGTTTAAGGGTTTAGGGGTTCGCATCACAGTCATGAGTAGTGTCTTGTGGGTCAAGCTGGGCAGTAAGGGCAGCAGACGAGTCCCTTGTGAATAAAGGGGTTTAGGGTGCTCATTTTCAGAGGGTACAGGCTGGGGATGCTAGTGTTTCGGCCCCGGGGTCTGTCGGTGCTTGCGCAGTCTGCACTATTAAGGTCTCAGATTGTTTGAGCATCTCTCGTCCCAAGGAGCTTGTCACCCTAAACCCTAAATCCCTAAACCTTAAACCGTAGCCATTTTGGCTCAAGATTTGTTTTCTCCAGGTTCTAACTGACTGCAAGGATGAAGGAACAGCGCGCTAAACACACCAGGACGCTTAGCAGGCTTTTCAGCACAAGCCATCCATCAAAGACGCAAGCAAACTGGCCTTGCTCAGCGAACAGCCCGAGGTAGTGCATACTTCCCACACGAATCGAAAGCCACACCGTAGCTGCGGGCATCCCTGCTTGGCTGCCAGCATGGGGCGCAAAAGAAGTTACGTTGATTTCACCCCATCCTCCAAGGCAGAGGACAAGGTCCCAACTCTTATGAACCAGATCAAGAAGAAGAACAAGCAGAACAAGAAGTACCTGCAGCCGACGACCAATAACGGAAAAAAACTGGTGCGAATGATTCTGATACGTTTGTGACAGGTGGCCACTTGGCCAGTCTGTTTTCTTGCCAGGTCGCAAGAAACGCAAGGCGCCTTGGTCATTAGGCGAGAGCCTATATTTAGCAAAGGTTAGCATTCCATTTCAAGGATGCACGAGTAGTCTCATGCCCAACATGCCCGGGTTTGCGTGTTTGCGACCTTTTTTTGGTGTCGTTGACTTGGTTGCAGAAACAACAAAGGACACTGTCCTTGATCCGAGTGCCTGTTCCCTAGATGAGACCGTGAGTGTGACATCACAGCAGGCCGTAGGCCCCCTGGATCTCGATGAACCCTTTGATCCTGAGGCCTCTGATGCTCTAAATCCTAACACCCCGGTTCTGGGCCCTAGGGGCCCTGACATGGTTTCCCTGCTGACCCTCCACAAAGGCCCATCGAGATCCAGGCTTGCAGGATGTTGCAGAGGAATACACCACTCACGAGGGAGGAGCTCTTACGTCTTTTTCAGATGTTCCCGCGCTCGTACTTTACGTAGGGATGCAAACTCGCGGGCAAACTACCTACTTGCTGGGGCTAACCCCCGCTGCAATGAACGCTTTTTGTCGTTGAGTTATGAGTGCTCGCACTCAATTGTTAATCGTTTCATCCGCACTGTTGCCCCGATGCACCCCTACGTAAACATGCTTTGTGATTCGCCGAGGTTGCTTAGGGCGCCCGCACCGAGACACCAAGAATGGCCCTTTCCCCTCCATGGTCATGAACCTTAGTGACTTA
The DNA here is from genome assembly GCA_905221635.1 of Symbiodinium sp. CCMP2456. Lineage (NCBI taxonomy): Eukaryota > Dinophyceae > Suessiales > Symbiodiniaceae > Symbiodinium > Symbiodinium sp. CCMP2456. The sequence goes on along the minus strand of CAJNDV010016014.1, from coordinate 33,703 downwards.
GTGTGGGTCATCCCGATGATGGTTTGTGGATGCAGGATCGTGTGGGTAAGGTCTCAAAAATGCACATGGGACACCGAGTCATGGGCAGTGTGGTGTCTCTGGAGAATCCGTTCTTCTTTAATGCACGGAAAGTGCTACATGCAGGTCAATGTAGGCAGGAAGCCCAGGGCCGAGCAGAGAGTTGTCCTGATAGCTTTCACTTCTTTGAATGCAGCTAACGTCTGTGGGATTTGTAAAACCTGGGCTTTCACTTCCCTAGTCGTACAAGGTTTCATTGTGCGATACATGGAGGGCCTTTCGGTGACGAACCACGCCTTCGGCAACTGACAGTCGCTGAGGCTGTCGGGCTCGCAACAGTAACTAAGGATACTCATGATGTCATTGAAGTCCTGGATTCACAAAACTAAGGCCACACATGTGTAACACGCGACGAGGCCATAGGTGGTCCGGCTCACAGACACCGCGAGCTGTCTGCGCTGTAGGTGTTTCGAATTCATTGCTGGACTGTTTTCCTTGCTGCACTGCCTTTTCCTTTGCTGGACTGCCTTGCCTTTGCATTGTGCATGAATGATGATGATGTTGGCGTCAGTCCTCTGGTCGATGGACTCGTCGTGATCCTGTCATGTCTAGGAGCTCCCTTAACAACCTTTCTATGTCAGTGTGCTTTCCCTCCTTTCCCTTGATAACAAACCACGAACCCGCGACCTTGCCTGCCCTGGATCTCGCCTGTCGCCTGGCCTCTGAGCGACTCTGGGAATGGGCCGAAGCTGCAATAAGAAGGCTCTGCATTCGTCATGTTTTCTGAACGGGTGCAATGAGTGTGGAAGATGCAGCCGAAGTCTGTAACTGAAGTCGTTCGGCTCCTCGGACAAGCAGATAAAGGCAAGCAGTCTAGGCAATGCAAGCCGCGACAAACCAGAGGGTGTGGAGCATTGAGTCTCAACCCCTGCATGCTGAGATGAATTCGGGGACCCAGGAGCCGGTGTACCCCACGGGATCGCTGGCGCAAAGTGACAGTTGCAGCCCTACGGGTCCCCTGGATTCGGTGTGCACAGCGTCCCTCCTTGACCAATACGAGCCTGTGACAAAAGAGCAGAGGAGAGCAAGTGAACAATCACCACAAAGAGACGTACTGAGCTGCACAATGTTTCACCTGAGCCTAGGCCTTTGTTCTGAAGTGAGCCCTGTAGGCAGCTAGACTAGCAGGCCTAAAGCTTGCTGACGAGCTTCCTAAGATGGCTGGTTGGGTTAGCATCGGTTGCCTGAGGAGCTAGTGTTTATCTTTGGTGGTGGAGTTGAACTGAAGATTCGTCAGATCAGATAGGATGTCAAAGGAGCTAAAATGCTCGTGGTTATCCGGCCGTCTTCTATTTAAGAGGGCTGGTTAGTTGATTACTCTTTGTATGAGGATCTAGTGTCGATTGGTTGCCCAAGTAGTATTTGAGAAGTCGAGTCGGCGTAATTCAGGATGCCTGCACCTGCTGAAGTTGGAGCTGCTGTCAGCTGGTTTGGTAGTTGGTTTGAGCATGTTTAGCTCGTTTGACTTGGGTTTGCATAGTCGCAGGCATCATGTCATCTTGTTTTCACACCGACTGCGCACACATGGATCCTCGCCTGGCTTGTTCGAGTTGTGAGAGTGTAAACCTTAAACCCTAAACCCTGAACCCCCTAAACCAAGGGTCTTGGGGTTCAAGTAGGGAGGCTTGAGGTTTCGAGCGCCAATTCTTGAGTTTAGGGCCCTTGGAATTTCCGAGCATACTCTGCCCCAATGTGTGCCCCTCGATTCAGCGCGTCACTGCTACATTGCCAGTATGGCATGTTGCATGACCACAAGAAAGCCCGAACCCTTGGCCCAGGATGTTGGCCGCGCCTGGGGTTCTCCCCCACTCGCCGATGCTCAGCCTTGTATGCCCGGAGTGGAGGACAACTATGAGTAGCATGGGCCAGTTGCAGGTATACGTCTGAGACAGAGACAGGCATACATGCTCACCCGCGAAACCCGAAGCCCACATCACGCACAGGACTGGACCTCCGGCCGGAAGCCTGCCACGGCCGGGGTCTGCACCACTGCTAGGCAGGCGCAGGCCGGTCCTCAAGCCTCCAAGCCCGATATTAGGAATGCATTCAGGCCTCCATCCATCCGTCCACCCACCCACACACCCAGCCAGCCAGCCAGCCAGCCAGCCAGCCAGCCAGCCAGCCAGCCAGCCAGCCAGCCAGCCAGCCATCCATGTCTCCGTCCATCCGTCCGTCCATCCATCCATCCATCCATCCATCCATCCATCCATCCATCCATCCATCCATCCATCCATCCATCCCATCCCTTCATTCCATTCATCCATCCATTCATCCGTCCATTCATCCGTCCATTCATCCATCCATCCATCCATCCATCCATCCACCCATTCACCCATTCATCCATGCATCCATCCATCCATCCATCCATCCATCCATTCATCCTTTCTTTCCTTCTTTCTTTCATTCATTCATTCATTCATTCATTCATTCGGTTCGCTTTCTCTGTCTATATCGTTTTGTGTTTATATTTGCTAGCTTCTTATGACATCCACTTATGCAAAATCAGGCATCTCTAAATTATATGGGGGTCGGTATATGCTGGTCGACTTGTGTGCGCAGTTCATGTTGGACAGGTTTGAGAGTAAAGCATTTGAGTTGGAATGTTCATAGGAGAAAACACCACATTTTTGGTTCTAGAAGATATGCACGCCTTTGACGATGTTGATGTTTTGTCACAGGTTTCAATTGCAAAGAAAAATAACATGTTACGATGCCATGATCGTTAAAGCTTTGATCATTTGTGAACTTTGCAATGACAGAGCATGCCGGAGAGTGGGAAGAACTCCTGTGTGCTCCTGCATCATGCATGGATTGGATGGATAGGATGACGGATGCATGGATGGGTGGATGGATGGATGGATAGATGGGTGAGTTGGTCGATGGATCCGTGCCTAGATGGATGCATGTGATGTGCATATTTGTGTATGCAGTCCTTTGCCAATGTTGGTTACGATTCGGTTGCACGTGGCAAGTTTCTGTCGATTGTGCATGACATAATATGAAACAGTAGCGGGTGCATTCACCCATGCTCCAGGTACATTGTACATATACACATAGTCCAACAGACGTATCAACTCACTCGTCATTCATTCTCCTATCGCTATGGAAAATCAGCCGGAATTCCACGCCGACGGAGTCGAAATTCCGCTTGCAACAAAATGCTCCTGCTTCGGTGCTGAATAAGGTTTCCTAGAGTCATGATGTCGGACTGTGCAGTCCAACATGGAGCCTCGTCTACAGAAGAGGCTTTGACGTACATCTCTACGGCAGAACAAGGTGCTCTAAAGCCTACGTAAACGAAGGCCCAGATCCTTCCTTGCTTCTGTGACAGTCTGTGACCAAGAGGCTCCTCTGTGAGTCGGAATGTGAAAGCATAAGCCCTGTATCCTGCCGTCTGGCTGATCCTGTAGCTGGAATGTTGAACGGTGGTAGGGCAGGGCTATCTTGCATCGCTCGCGCTTTTTCGAGTTCAGCTTGTTGTAACGCAGTGATTAGGGTTCCGTGCACTGGTTGATTCCCGCCGAGTGCGAAACCACTAAACCCAGAAACACTAAGCCCTGAATCGTTAAATTCGTATATCTCCAAGTCCCTAAAGCCTCATGCGCTCAAACCCCAAACCAAAACAACTCTCAACCTCCCAAATCCCGAAGAGCCTGGGCGGAATATCCGGCGAGGCCCTCTTCTGCTAGCTCGGCCAGTCGTGCGAGTCGTCAAAGACCGAGTTCTGCACTGCCCGTGGCCCCGGCGCATCCGCCTCATCCGGCGCCGCTTGGCTTATCGGAGGTTGAGGGATTGTGGCGTCTAGGAGTTCAAGGTTCAGGGCGGTAGGAACTCCTAGGTCCAGATTCGAAGGTCTAGAGATTGCTCGGGTCTCCCCCGAGGAGCTTTGTGTGAACTGAGAAGATCGCTGCACCTGTTCTGGTGAACTCTCAAAGTCGTGCCTCGCTAGGCTTATGCTTCGTAAATTTCAGTATGATTATGACCCCTACGGTTATGATCCCTATTATGGCTGTTATAACTATACTACTAGTAAGTTCGGGGGTTCCTTCTCCTCTGCTGTTCCTCTTCCGGTAGCCAGGCACGATGTGGTCACCTGCCGACTCGACCGTCCTCTCTCGGCTCCACTGAAAAGGAGTGCCTCGCACCCGGCAAAGGCACGGGCTCAGAGGCCGACGGGGGTCCGGGGCATCCCCTAACCCCTTCAAGGTTAAGGGTCAAGGGTTTCACGAGTGCAGGGTGGAAAGCGAGCAGCTGTCGTGGGGTGACGTTGCAACCTAGTTGCACAAGGTATAAGTATGACCCACTAAACCGTAAACTCCCAAACCCTGGGAGCCCGGAGACTTGCACCTGCTTGCTTGAATCCGTGCCTGACCTGAGCGAGTGTGGACCTCGAAATGCTCAAGCCTCCATGCAGGCCCTGAGCCCATGCGTCATGAATCGAGTGTGCAGCCTCTGCAGCTCGAAGTGTCGCTTCAAACTCACCTTCGAACCTGTGCCAAAGCCCCGCTCCAGAACCCCTAAACTGTTCAAGTCCTCCTTGACCTTCATGTCATGGTGGAGAGTCTGGTTCCTTCCGAGAAGTCCGGAAAGATGTCCGGAAATGCGGCAGATCTCGATCCGGATCTCCTCAGAGGATTCCCCTTTCGCTCATGCCTGGGTGGCACGGGTGGGCATTGGTGCCATCCGGACAGCCCGTGGAGACCGAGCACGAGCACGCAGAGAGTGAAGCAGTATGATGTCTTTTTCAGCCATGAGTGGCAGACTGGGCGCTGGAGCAAGCATTTGTCGCTGCTGGTGACCTTCAATGGCTTGCCTGCTGCAATAGCAGGGTTCGTATCAAGCCTTGCGATGGGTGCGTTTTCACTTCTGGGAGTTCTGCCCAAGTCTTACCGGCCTTGGCTGCCTGTTTGGGGCTACACGGTGTCCTTGGCCGTTTTCTTCTTCTGGCAGCATTTGCGGCAACTCTTCGTTGGGCCCAAGATTGCATTCATTGACAGCGTTTGCATACCGCAGGATGATGAGGTGCTGAAGGCACGATGCATCCAAGGATTGGGTACCTTCCTGGAGAGGTCCGAGCAGCTGGTTGTTCTATGGTCGCCGAACTATTTTCGTAGAGTTTGGTGCTCATATGAGCTAGGATTCTTCTTGCTGGAGAAGGGCCAAGCCAACATGATTCAGTTTGTGCCTGTTCAGATCGGACACATTTGCGCATGTCTGTTCCTTGGTCTATCGCTTTTTCAGGTGACGGTGCATGTAGTACCACGGCTGGGTTTTGGACCAGGGGATCTACTGGTGGTGATCAGTGTTGTTGCTGCCGTGTTGCTGCTACTTGGAATTCTGGTATTTCCGGTTCTGTGGTACACCCTGACGGACATGCTCAGGGACCTGTCGCAGCTGCCGAGACAGGTCTGCGAGTTTCGCGTGCAGGACGCTGAGTGCACGTGTTGCACGCAACAACACCGCCACCCTGTGACACATGCGCCCATTGCTTGCGACCGAGAGCTCATCTACAAGTCTTTGCGAAGTACGTTCGTACCTTCCGGCAGCGAGCAGATGAAGGAGGAAGCAGCTCTCGATGCATTCAACGGCTATGTTCGTGAGACACTCGCTCGTTCCATCGACCGAAATTTCAGGCATCAGAACATGATTTTGAGGCATGCGCTGGTGACCTGTGCTATCTCTTGTGGGCCATGGGCATCCATGAGTTTGGCGGCTGCTGCAGACTTCTCTCAAGGAGAAGAGACGGTCGCATGGCTTGGCGGATACCTGTATGGCGACCTCGTACTTTTTTGCTTGATGCGCATCTGCCTGCTGATCGGATATTTCGGTGTGTCTCGGATGGGGCGTTACCCACGCCCAGTGATCGTCTTGGGTCAGGTGGCCATGTTGAGCGTCGCTGCTGCCTCAATGCTTTTGCCCTGGCCCTTGGCCTTAGCTTTTTCTGGGTCTGGGGGGTACCCTTGGCTATGGCCCAGTGTTCTGGCTGCAGTGGGCTGCATCAGCGGCTGCTTGCTTCGGCCGGCTTTCATTGCCCAATCTACACCTGTCTTGCAGCGAGACATGCCAAGCACAACCTACGGAAGTGAGACAGGGCCAGGGCATTCCGGCACTGGCGATGAAGATGAAGAGCCAACCTTCGAGGTCTAGAGGCTCCACCTCAGGTTTAGCACAAGTCCGGACACCTCAAATTATCAAATTCTCAAAAGCGGATCCCTGAGCTGGTTTCCTATACAGTACAGTACCCCTTTGTAGGATGTCAAATTGTGGGTGTCACTTTTTGGATTCTCCTCAAGGCCTTGGGAATATGCACCACCGCCGTCATCAATTTTCAATAGATGGTTAGTTCTCTAAATTAGGGTGCCTTTTAGGATCCTTTTTCTATTGGTGCCGCACTATATTGGGGACCTACAAGGGACCCTAGTTTAGAGAATTACCCATATCTTTTGCGTGTACAATAATGTGAAGCAGTCATGTCGCTGTCTCAGAGACAGCCCTTGGCTGGGGCTGATGTTCTTGACGCATCGAAGCGGATGCCTATGCTCCGAGAGCTTGCAGCTCTAAGTCTAAGCTATGGCCTGAAGTATGACCTCCAAACCCTGCCTAAGCCCCCCAACAGTAGGAAGAATGGCCTGAGACCTATAAAAGGCCACTATTCTACATATTTTTGGAGTCCAGTTAGACCCTAAGCCCTGTTCGTGCTGGCTGCGCTCGTCCTCGGAAGCACGCTTCGAGTGGGACAGTTTTCTCTCTGAAAGAGACGAACGCCTACTGTCCATATGCCCGGGGAGTGAGAGAAACTTCAAAGCTCAACAAAAGCTTGGGTGTGGGGTTGTAGGGTTTTGTAAGCAATGAGCGCGGGTCTGAGTTTTCAAGTTCCTTGTGTGTCGCTTGTGGTTGGCATTCTTGAGCTCCCAGTTCTAAAGGGGCTCCACAAGCACCCTAGACCCTAAACCCTACCAACAACACCTATAAAAGGCACTATTCTACATATTTTTGGAGTCCACCTAGACCCTAACCCCTACCAACAACACTTGAGAGACATACCACCGCTTTGGTGGAGGCCGCAGTCGGCCGTGGCTGGGCGACCGAGGCCGGCGAGGCCGGCCGCATTGTTCTATCTTAAGGCTAGTCTATACTGGTACGATAAAGACTACTCGTTCAACACCACCACCGCCACCAGCACCACCACCACCAGCAACAACAGCAAAAATAACAACAACAGCAGCAACAACAACAACAGCAACAGCAGCAACAGCAACAACAGCAACAACAGTAACAACACCAACAACAGCAACAGCAGCACCAACAGCACCAACAGCAGCAACAGCAACAGCACCAACAGCACCAACAGCAGCAACAACAACAGCAACAGCAACAGCAACAACAACAGCAACGACAGCACCAGCAGCACCACAGCAACAGCAACAGCAACAACCACGACCACAACCACGACCACAACGAGAACCACAACCAGAACCACAACCACAACGACAACGGCAACGACAACGACAACAACAACAACAACAACAACAACAACAACAAAACAAACAACCAGAAACAGCAGCGTGCGGTACCTACGCATATCTGCGCATTGCCATAATGCCTGTCGCGTCATATTCACGTCGCGAATCCATCGGTTATTGATGTGATTTGCACATTTTCTCGAAGTTGTCGTTTTAAATTTCGTTCCGATGGGCCTGGGAACCGGCTGGCTTCTTAGGCGAGCTGGAGTGCCCAGGCCCACCAAGCCGGCGGTGCAGCATGCGGAGCACTGTCCAAGGAAGCCCCAGAAGGCGAAGAAGCCAAAGTGCCTAGCTACTTGGGCTGATCCGCTGTGCCCTACCCAGAGAACCCAATACTCCGTAATTAAGGAATATACCTTAAATTATAGGGGCCTTAATATTATGATTTAATCTATATTCCTCAATTAAGGGGTATTGGGCTCTCTGGGTACACCCTACACCGCAAAGACGGCTGTGCTAACGTCAGTGTTTCGCTCTCGGAAATAATCGTGAGTCGGGGTCAGGCGCTCCGAGTAGTCGTGGTAGAATGTAATCAGGTCTGAGGAGGAGCATTTGGTAGTAGTAGTAGTAGTAGTAGTAGTAGTAGCAGCAGAAGAAGAAGTAGTAGTAGTAGTGGTGGTAGTGTGGTGGTAGTGGTGGTAGTGGTGTTAGTGGTGGTGGTAGTGGTAGTGGTAGTGGTAGGGGTGGTCGTCGACACGTGGGGAAGACAGCAAGCGCAACATAACGGTCGCAAGTGCATCGGTACCGTGGAAAGGCCTAAAAGATTGCATTGAGCATAGCCCCGCTAATGTGCAATAAGTTGGAACGTTGGCTTGTACGAGATATCCAATTTCCCAAGCTTCGACATGAGTTTGGGAGTTCCAACAGCCAAGGAGAAAGAGTTTCAGGTCCCGTCACTGGGCGAGCTTCGAAATACCCACGACCACAATGCTGCCTGGCATTCACATTTCATCGTCGCGACAGAGATACCCTAACCCTGAACCGTGCTGCCGAGGAAGGCATGTAGCCTCCGCCAACCTGGCGTTCAGTCTAACCTTTGGGCAGACGGAAAAGGGGGTAGTAAAGAAAGAACCGTGTTGCCCTGAAGTCTGTAGTTGCGGCTGCCAGAGCACCCGAACTACCCTGCAATGCGGGCTCGTCCCTGCTAAGTGGGAGGGAAAAAACCCTAAACCGTCCGTGCTTTTCATTGTCGCGACAGGGATACCCTAAACCCTAAACCCTCCTTATTATAAGAACCTAAACACTAGAGATGCGTGCTTGCTTTCCGTCGTGGTTGCGGGCTCTGCTTCTTTGTCCTTGAGGCCTGGCCGGTACCTTATTCTGGGGTCTTCATTTAATAAGGATCCTTCTATTTAGGGTTTTGGGGTCCGTCTAATAAGGATCCCACTATTTAGGGTTTTGGGGTCCTTATGATAAGGATCCTATTATTTCGGGTGCTATCTTATGGTCCTCCATTTTCGGAAACCCCCATATCGTCATACCTCCCCTGACTTTGCTGCACCAGTTTTCCAAAAGTTACATAGCACACCACCCTTGTAACCTCGCTAGTAACCCGTTTGAGAACTCTTTAAGAACCGTGAACGGACCTTCGGAAACTCTTGTAGAAACCTGGAAAAACCATATAACGGAACCTTTATAGCAACCCTTGAAAATCCCTTATGGTAACCCTGGCTAGCACCCTATCACAGCAGCCCTAAGCAACATCCTCACACCGAGGCACCGGGTGGCAACGCATGGCTGCAAGGGTGGCACCTTGGCGCAGGTTTTAGGGTTTCGACGGAGTTTGGAGGTTGGCAAGCGTTGTGCAGGGTTTCCGTCTGGGTTGTTGTAAGGAAATTGTCAGGGTTATACCATCATACCTGAGCGTGCTTGTGAGGACTGCTGTTGGGCTAAGGCACGCGACACAGGACATGTCCTCCACTGGCATCAGTGAGCAGACTACGGGCATTCCACTGGATCCTTGAACTTGATTTGAAGTATAATATAACATGGAATAACTTAGTACAATGTAGTTTAATATGGTACATTACGTTATAGTATATTGTTGAACAGACGGGGCGGTCGCTGGAGATGAGGGTCTTTGGCTGCTGCTGGAACTACTGTACGTCGTTCGTTACATGGGTGCCGTCGTTGTAGCTTCGGAGGCTTGCTGCATGCCGCGAAGAGGAGATTCTGGTGGTCTGCGAGTATCCTTTGCCAGGGAACCGAAGCCATGTTTGGAACCGACAACTTCCAGCCCTCAACTGGAAATCTAAAGCTCCAGGTCCAGAATCTCCCAAACTCGAAATCCGAAGCATTGCAGACTCTAGACTAACCCCTACAGCCCAAATTCGCTAGACTTCTTTGAGCCCTGCTATAAAATCCCGGATTGCTAACTGCCAAGCCATAGCTTGGGGGCCGCCTGCAACAGTCCGTAAACCCTAAACCCTAGAACTCTAAAGCCCTAAACCCTAAACCCTGAACCCTAAAACCCTAAAGCCCCAAAACCCTGAACCCTAAAGCCCTAAACCGTGCTGTCTTTAGGCTTTGTGGTCCAGGGAGCTTCTAAGCGGCCCACGGCTTCGTTGAGGCCTCCTTAAAGGAACCCTCATAGAACCCTTCCGATATCGTTTATAGAACCCAGAAAGCCCAATACTCCTTAATTTAAGGAAGACACCTTAAATCATAATATCAAGGCCCCTATAATTTAAGGTATATTCCTTATTTAAGGGGTATTGGGCTCTTTGGGAAGCCTTAAAGGAAGGTAGGAGAAAGGATCCCTTGTAAAAGGACCGCTATTTGGGGGTTTTCTCACCCCCTTATACTAAACCCTTGCAAGCCTTTTTGAGCGCTTTGTTCTGCTATCACAGTATACTACCCCCCGAACCCTAAACCCGACAGTCAGCCATGCGAGAGGGACGTACTCAGAAAGCCCAATACTCCTCAATTAAGGTATATACCTTAAAGGCCCCTATAATTTAAGGGTATATCCCTTATGTAAGGGGTATTGGGCTCTCTGGGTACTCCTGCAGCTTAAATCTTATTTTGAGGATCCTACTTTCTTTTAAGGAATATTCCTTAATTATGGATTATTGGAGTCTTTGGGTACTCCTACAGCTTATTCCGAGGATTCCCGGGACCTGAGCCTCGGGAGTGTCTTGGATCCTTCCTGGCTGGAGCTCCTGCGGCCGCCAGGCTGGGCCGTGAAGAGCTTTGGGTTTAGGGTTTAGTGTTAGTCGGCGGACGAGTGGCTAACTACCAGGCGTTCTTGCTTGCAAGCCTGCAGCAAAAGGGTTTAGGGTTTGTTTGGTAGGTTTAGGGTTTGGGGCTTCCCAGCTGAATCCTAAACCCTAAACCCGAGTGTAAACCCTACAGCCCTAAAGCCCCAAACCCTAAACCCTAGTCCGGGTTCAAGAAGAGGGCTTGGGGTTAGCGGCCATAGTTTTCCTTAGGTGTGTCTGGGGTATATCTCATGCTTTACTATACCTACAGCAGAAATTTCTACGGAATGCATTTTGGCATCTATATCTACGCTTGTTTTAAGGGTTACCTGTAGCCCCCTACCTGCAGCCCCCAACCGGACAACATCGTAGCCTCAGACCCTGCGCTTACAGAGTACAGGCCTACCAGCTCAGTTTGCGGCATCCCCCAGGTATGCCTTGTAATGAGAGGTCATGATCAACAAGAATGTAGGGTTTTATGGAGGGTTTGGGGTGTTGGAGTTTTGTTTTCGGTTTTGGCGGGTTGGGGGTTCAAAAGGACGGGATTCAGTACAAGGTTTGAGGATCCCGGGCTTTGAGGTAATATAGGGGCCTAAACAATTACCTATACTATTTGGGGGNNGGGGGGGGGGGGGGTCCTGATTATAGTTATAGTTATAGTATAAGGGGCCCAAAACCCCATTCCAATTATTAAGGCCCCTAGGCATTATGGGGATTGCAGAACTTGCTGTAATTAGGTTTGGGTCTATTGGGGGGTCGAGGTCTGGCTGGACTTGAGGCGACTAGCAAACTCGAAACCCTAAACCAACTTTGCGTCCTTGCTAAGTAGGAGGGAAAAACACCAACAAAGTTGGAGGTCTCCTTAAACCCTAAAGCTTACCTAAACCCCTACACCCTAAGCCTCTTCAAGGGTCTTAGGGCCTCTCGGATATTCAAAAAAAAGCCGAGTCCTAAAGGCCTCTCCCGTCTCCTCGCGCGGCCAGGAGACGCTCCAAAGGCCGAGGTCAAGGAGATCAGGCAGCCACCGTTCCCAAGCCCGCAGACAGGGTTTAGGATTTAGGGTTTAGGGTTTAAGGGTCTAGGGTTTTGGCAGAGTCTGGGTTCAAAAAAGGGTCTAGGGTTTAGGGATGTGTAAAGGGATGTTTTAGGCTTTAGGGTGTAGGGTTTAGGGTGTGAGTTCCGGGCGACAGAAGCCGGCTGCAAAAATGGCTTAGGGTGTAGGGTGGAGGGCTTAGGGTTCGGGGGTGGGATCCTTGGAAAGGCCCCTTTTCGCTCCAGAGTTCTGTGGCGGCCCGACGTGACGTGAACACCTCGACTGAGGTTTCGCAACATTAACCCTAAGGCTCTGAGGGCTCATATTTTAAGGCCTTTGGGGCATTAGGGTAACACATAGGACCTCATGACACTACACGGAACCCGTACTTGCATTCTGTTTCAATACAGAACTCGAAGTGCGCAGTTCCGGGGCACATAAGTACTGTATGTAGCACCTCCAGTGCAGAGTCAGCAGGCGCATGCTTGCACCAAAATCCCCTTCTCGGGACCAGGGGTATTGCTTTCCAGAATCTGTGTTTTATACACTGGTCGGAATAAAGTCCCAAAACGCTTATGGTATAATATACCCTGCAACCTCATTCTCATTATTTCGGACCCTTCGGTGTTTCTTCGGGCTCTGAAGTCAGGCAGTTCCCGCAGTGCGAAGCATGCAGGAAGCTTCTGACGCCAGGCCTGGCGATCTGGGTGGTTTTCAGCGGTTTCAGAGGGGCTTAGACAAGCTTTGGCAGCTTTGACAGGGTTTTAGAAGGTGGGCGCCTTAAAATCCACCAGGGATCCTTGTATTTGGCAGTGGGTGCGAGGGGGCCTGTTTAGTTTCGCTGAAAGTTTCACATGCATATGGAGACATGTGTTTAAAGTTAGAAGTACCCTTTGCTCGAGGTTACCAGCAACTCCGGCTGTAGTTTTGCTTCACTGATACGTAACCTTACTCACAGCTTCCTGAGGAACCTAAAACCCTAAACCCTCAACCCTAAACCAGAACCAGTTTACTACATGGCTTTGGAGAAGAGTGGTGCCTCTCAGCCCAAAGCTGTAAGCCATCGTCATGGGATACGTCCGCTTTGGTCTCCTTATCCTTTAATTGAATTTCACTGACCCGCGATTTCAGGGAGGAGTTCTGCGGTGTCTGTGCGTAGTCTGGAATGCATGTTTGGCCTTGTTACGGCGAGCGATTACAGATGCAGTGAAACGATCAGTGCAAGACCGAGGATCAAGACAGGTGCACCCACTTTCAGCCGAACCCACTTTCAGCCGAGCAATGATTTTGTCCCTGTTTTGTGGGAGGGACGAGGGGGCGAGGCTTTGTGGTGTTCGGTGTAGTGAGAGTTTTCCCGCGGTTTAGCCATCGCCACACACACATACACACACATATATATATATATATATAATATATAGCAAGCCCTGCTGATGGAAGGGTCATTGGAATGTGCAGCGGCACCCGTTGCCCAAGCTCATGGCGACTGCAGGGCATGAGTTGTCATTGTCTCAGTGTCTTACACATGCCCTTGCTAGGCCTCGTGGTTCAAACCACGCCGCCGGGCTGCATTGATCCACGGCTCTTGCCGTGTAGGACGAGCATCCCAATCAAAGCAAATCTGGACTGATGTGTTCTTTCCCGGCCGGCTGGGCTTCCACTGCTAGATCTCCGCAAAATGAACCAAGCCCTTAGTTCTACCCTTTAGACACTTTAAAACGAAGCAGCAGAGACACAGTTCTCTTTGAACGAAGGTACGATGGCAGACGCGTGACTGCAGACTTAGATGACAAACAGGAGCCGGAGCTGCGGTCTTCGAGATAGCCATGGTCATTTGCGGATCCGCCAGGAGCGCAACAAGCGTCGTCAGCGGAAGTTGAAGTGGAAGGCGAAGGACAAGGAGGAGGCTCGACCCGTAAGATGGACAGAATGTTGAGTATGGGTCGGGTTCACGATTGCAAGCGAGGGGTGTCCGTGCGAAATCGCCGAATAAAACCATGCTTTGCCGTGTGTTTCACACCATGCTGCCTTGCAAATCATCTCGCGCCCAGGAGAAGAGGCCGCACCTGGGCTTCAAAGTCTACGATAAGAGGCAGCTAAAGACGGGCGCGAAGCAGTACTTCGCGGTGCAGGGGTGGGTATGAGTCCTCCCTCATCTACTACTGTCCGTATAAACGCACCAAGAAACTTTCTATAATTATTCAGCACCCTGTGTCACCCCCCAAAATGCCACAAGGACTGTGAATCGCAAGCTGCTGCGACATGCCACGACGAAGATTTTCCAGGATCCGGCGACTGCGCCCGAAGCCTAGCGGGCTGCTGCCTTCCTCTCCGTTCGTCGGCCTTTTTGTCAATATCTAGGTGGCACTTTCGGAGCTGTCTAATTTCCTTGTATGGTTCCTATACAGGTACCTATTCATAAATACTTCTTTAAGGGCGCAAACTACAACCCACATATCTTCATGTCACTGTTTTTCTCATAGGTTGGACGCTATGTTGTCGGCCCATCCGGAAACGTGAACTAGCCTCATTGAGCACGTGGGTTTGCGGAGCACATCCGGGACTCGGGGACCAACACGAACCTGAGCAGATGGCCGGGATCAAGGGCACAAGTATATAGGACGAGTAAGGTAACTGTAGATGCAGTTGTATGTTCCCGGAAGCCCCAATGAGGCGTCTATAATATATATATATATATATGCAACCATGGTACTTCGATTCGCAGCGCCTCCAGCATTTTGCCTGTGCACTGTGAGATCCTACTTCCGAACTCAGTGTCAACATGCTACTCGTGCTGCAGGCAGTGGAGCCAGGAGGTCCTTGCATTGCTGCAAGGTGCCACCCCAAAGGGCGATGCCTGGCAGCGCAAGTCAGCAGTTCTCTCCGAAATGCCAGCTTAGGGTTGGGGACATATTGATTGGCCCAGAAACTACCGAAAGCCCTGCGCTGTTCTAACAAAATACAGAATTACCAACTGAAGTTTGGCGTTTCCGGTCGGCACAGACTTGCAAACCCCTTTGCCCCGCATCCCAACAGCAGTAAAAGCACACCTGGGTTCTTGTTAAGGGACTTAATTTGAGTTGCCATATCAAGGAAACCCTATTATTTACTATAGATCCCTATTATGGTAACTTTTTTTAAGTCCCTTAACAAGAACCCAGACAAAGGAGATGGAGCGATTTGCAGCGAAGGTGAAGGCGCCTTGGCTTTCAAAGCCGTGAAGGGGTTCCGTTAGGTTTTGTGGAGGAGTTGTTTGTCGGGTTTCGTAAGGTTTCGTTAAGGGTTGCTTGAGGTGAGCTCCATCAAGGTTGTTAAAGGTTTGCATAGTGTTTGTTTACAGGGTTTCTGGAGGGCTTTTTTCAGGGTGTTATAGAGTTGCTTTGAGGATCCTCAAGTTTCTGAGCACGGATGTTACTCGCCAAGGTCCGCAAGACAAGTGTTTCATTCATGATGGGTTTGCGTAGGGTCCTACAGGGGAGTAAGGATGCAAACCAGTTGGTGTTCAGGGAAGGTTTTTTTCATGAAGGTCACACACTCGGTGTTTGCAACGTCTTGTAAGGGTTGTAGATGTTGTTTCTTCAACAGGCTTTCTTTCGGGATCTCTGAAATGTAGATCCTATTATTTAGGATCTATACTCCATTTCAAGGGTTGAATTACGACACAGAGAAAACCCCTGATCGGAAACTTATCGATGTCTTTTTCAAGTTATTACATGCACCTCTCGTTTATGGGTATTGCTGTTTTTCTTCTCAGGGTTCTTTGCACTTTTCATGCATAGTGTGTAAAATATTGGTGTTGATTTTGCAACCTGTCTGTAAACTGTAGTGTTGTCCTGTGTTCTTACGCGAACTTGGGGCAGGGACCAGAGAGATCTTGTGTCCGTGTCTTAGCCTGCTCTGGACCAAGGCCGATGCTGTTCCCTACAGCTGCAACAACGAGAGTTGAACACCCTAAACCCTAAGCCGCTAAGCCACAACAAAAACATTGAAATCCTGCGTTAAAGATCTATATCAGCCCTCCATAAACTCCGGTGAAACCTTTGAGAACCCGGAAGTTTCTGAAGATCCCTATGTCCCGACACTCCGAGGAGGTGGACGAGAAGCTGAAAGAGCTGGAGGCATGGGTTCAGGGTTTAGGGTTTGCATCCAAGTTTCGGGGCTTCCCAGAACAGTGAGCACCAACATTCATGGGCTTGGGGTTTATAGGGCTTATCCCCGAACAGTGAAACTGCCCGCCAGTCCGATTCACCTAGTTCATGAGGGGCAAAGTAACAGCAGGAGCCGCGAAACCGCCGTGCTCGCGCATGCTGTGCGCTGCTGCTCCAATCCCGTGCGTAGCAGTGGTTAAGACAACAGTGCTAACAACAATAGCTGTAGTGGTGTAGAAACATACTATGGTGGAAAGAATAATCATCGTCATTACAGTGAGAACATTGAGCAACCATCGTCGTAATCGTGAGAATTTAAGATGCCCGGCCGAGGGACTGAGGGGAACGTTCGTGAGTTGCATGAGCTTCGAGTTCCGGATCCGAGTGCATGTGGCATGCACATAATCCTGGACTTCTCTGCAAAGTCCGTCGCCGGTGATGTGGCCACGCCGACTGGGACTACACTGCATCCACAACAACACGCGGTAGCACTGCGGGCTCATGAGTGCTCCCAGAGCATTGGTGGAGAGAGGGATCCGGCGTTTCACAGACGTGGGAGCGGGAAACGGGGTTGGCTAGTAGTGATGAGACGGCGTCAGGACGCGGCATCCACGACCTCCTCGCCAGACCTGGATCAAGACGCATCTTAGATGCATCCTGGTTCTGCTTTCCTAGGTCTGACGGGCTCTGTTGCGCTTCGAGTCTCGTTGCTCACACGAGCACGTAGAAGGGAGCAGAGTGGAGTGCAGTTCAGCATCGAGTCGGAAGTGTCCTTCCAGGATTTGGAAGATCTGCCGCCGCCACCGACCCTCAAGCGCAAGGCTCTGCGGTGGGTGGGAGGTTGTGAGCGGAAAGGGGCCTGCCAGGAGTGCATTCGGTTGTAGCAAAGACGGCTGATGTCCCTGAGGAGAGCATCTCCATGATGCGGCGCTTCAGCCGACAAACCTCCGAGGATGATGAACAGCTCGTGGCCATGCGATTAGGCGGGTCTGTATTCCCTAAGTCTCTTCCATCGGCCTCCTGTCAGTAGTTTTGAGTCGAATCGAAGCCAAAAGGTTGGGACTCGGAAATAGGACGATTGACGCTGGTGAGGCACCGGCATTCTTTCATCTGCTGTAATGGGTCTATGGGTCTAAGGCTGTTCGAGTTCAGACTTGCCGCGATGAGGTTCACGGTGAAAGGTGCGGTAAGGAAGGTCTCTTCAGGCCATGTGCCATTGCGCATGCACGGGGACGGCGGGCTCTGTAATACAACCCTAAAGCCCCAAAGCCCGAATTCGTGCGATGTCTGCGAGTCGAAACCCTGAACCCCTGAAACCTTCCTTCCCGGGTTGCGAGAGTGTATAAACCCCCAAAACATCTCTCATAAGCCTCATGAGCTTGTGCCAGGCTCCAGGGAAACCCCAAACCCAGCCTCAACCCCTAAAAGTCCCAAACCCTTGAAATGAAGGTCTCGTAAACCCCAAACCCTGAACCCCCAAACCCTAAACGGCCCTAAACCCCAACCCAAGAGTCCTTCCGTTTGTATTGCTGTTGCCAGGCTCCAGGAAGGCGGTCACGGCCACGGACTTCGACCGAAGCGCCCTGGCGCGGGACCTTTGGGATTTGGGGTCGAGGAAAGGGATGCTTTGGGGCTGCTGTAGGTTATTTGAGCTGGTGGTTCAGGGTTTTGGTCGTAGCGGGAGAATTTACCAACAAAAAGGCGGAACCCTGAGTTCAGAAGCCCGAATGTCCCCGAAACCAGAAGCCCTGGAACCCAAAACCTCGGGGTTTTGTAAGGGGTTTGGTCAGGGTTTCCTAAGAAGGGTTGTGTTGCGTTGTTCTACTAACGGTTGTATTGGGGTCTGAGTCTGGATAACCAGCAACAGTATGTCTCGGCGTTCTTAAATACAGCTTTAGGACAACTGCCCTCCGCAAACTTTCTTCTTTTTGTTCATGCCCCGATGTTAGGATTGTCGGAGTTGCGAGAGTCCACGTTTTTCTTCACAGCTGTCCGGTCGAGGGTTAAGGTTTGGACTCAAACCCTGAACCCTAAACCCTAAAAACAAAAACCAAGTTTGGACATTGAAAAGCACTTATTATCATGGGCTGAAAACGGGGCACTCCTCTGCCTAGGGTTTTGGAATTTTGGTCCCGGGAATTCGATGGCATTGAAATGTACTCTCAGCAGAAAAAAAGCTCCATTTTTTTTGGTTATTAGCTGTTGTCACTCTTTCAAGCCCTCTCTTATTCTCGGATTTCTGAGGCGAATCTCGAGATTCGCGAATGTCCTCCAAAGCTACGGCCAACGTGCCCGTGCCTTTACTGAAAGGGTTGCAAGAGATGCTTTGGTGTAAACTCGGGTCTCTGTACTTGGGGTACCTGCGAAAATGGGATTTGCCTGCTTCATGCGGACTAGATTCAGATGTCAGATGTAAAGCAATTTCAGCCCGGAGTTGCAAAGTGAACCATTCCGGTTCGAGGTAGCTGATGAGACTAGGCAATGATTAACTGGGGCGTTTGTGCCACGGAGCCCCTTCGAAGGGGATCTCCAGATGCGATTTTTCCTAGACATTGGTCACAGTTGCATACTCCCTGCAGAGAAAGCCAGGGGTCATGATGAGATGATGCTTCTTGTGATACAGGTTTACTGTTAGCAATAGTAGTAATTAGGAAAGTTAACAGTAGGACCACAAACATAGCAGTTTCAGCAGCGCGGATAAGCGATCACTATGTTTACCAGCACCCCCGAAACAAGACCCTAAACCCTCCACCCCTCGGGTTTAGGGTTTTGCATCCCCGACACCTGGTCAGGCTCCTCGACAGCGAACACCTAAACTCAGAGACCTCGATTTGTTTAAGTTTGGGTCGTGCCAGTTGCATTGAAGCCTGCTTTGCTGAATTCGTAACCTAAGCCTAAAGCTCAAGCCCTACAACGAGAACCTGAAGAATCGTTGTCGGGAATTAGGCAGAGCTCGCAGCACGGCGCCCTTCCTTGACGAAAGAGCTGGACTCCGGGTCAGAAAGGCAAAAGCTAGGTGTTGTATAGGAGGTTCATGATATGCACTCTCGTCTTTGGACGGTGCAAGCGATACGTGCGGGAGCTGGTTTCTGGCGCAGCTTTCTGAATGTTTGGCACAATGGGGAACCCCACAGATCAGAGAGATGCGGCCAAGTCGGAACGCTTTGACTCCTGGGATCCAAGTGCCCGTCTGCCCGCAGGACCAGCTCATGGAAAACTTAAAGAAGGATCCCACCGAGGCCTGAGAAGGGCCGGACGATTTAGGGTTCAGGGAAACGGCTTAGGACCTCGATTTCTGGTTTCAGTGCTACAAGCCGAAACTTCGAAGTGAGGCAGGCATGAGGGCATGTGCACTGCAGCCCCTCCTCAAAAAGTGAACGTAGCACCTTCAGCAGAGCAAACGGGCATTGGAAGGAATGGAAGGCCTGTGGGTCAGGAACCACGACGGCCAGACAGTTCCTCCCAGTGTCTGGTGCCACATCCCGTCAGCCCATCCGATAGGGTCCGATAGGCCCCCAGGACCCTAAACCCTAAACCAAAGGCCCCTGGCCCCGAAACCGGGCCTCAAACATGAATGCCCACATGTCGTCTATAGGAGGGCTTCACCCAGTCGGAAGTCTCGCGGCTCTACTCGGGCTTCCGGCCTCTTGGTGATGTGGTGAGTTTTTCGGTTTGCTGCCGGGTGCTCTTTCCGTTTCTGTCTGTCTCTCTGTCAGCCTGTCTCTGTCTCCGTCCGCCCATGTGCTTGTGTGTCTGTGCGAGTTCTTGTCGGTATTGTTTTGCTTAGAAGGCTGGGTGGTAGGGTTTGCTATGAAAAGTGCCTAAGGTGTCAACCATCTGCGGGCAGATTATTTGACACGCTCTGCGTGCCCAGACGTAAGTTGAGGGCTGGCCAGCTTTAACCTTACTGAAGGTAACAGCTTCTTCTTCCCACCAACGTCGCCGTAAGACATACTTTTTCGTTGGTTTTATTGTTTGAGTTTGATCCTCTTTGAAAAGAACTAGGCAATATGCAAGGGTCTATAGTATAGGCGCCTGATAATGAGGCTAGGGTTTTGGAGGATGTTGTAGTCTGGTTAGGGACTTCTTTAATGAAGTTCCTTGAATGTTCTTCAAGGCTGTACGAGGGTTTCAGACGGGATTCTTTTCGATATACAAAGTTTCTAGGGTTATCTTAGCACCAAAGCGCTGTTCAGCTACAACTGATTTTTCGAAACCCCAAGACGGCCTGCAGTGTTCAGACAAGGCGGTTCATGATGCCGGGAAGCATCGACGTCCACAAAGATGCCCCTTTGATACAGCAGAAGTTGGTCCTAATCGCGGTTAGCTCTTTGCAGGATATCAGGACTGAGACTTCGTGGTGTTATCAACCTTGCAGTTGATGAGCCCTGAGAGGAACTTCCATGTTTGGCCTGGATCTCGCCTCCCAGTCCCAGTGAAGTACACGTGAACTCTAAACTTCAGGACATCTTCGAGCTGCTGACGTTTCTGGGTTGCGTCTTCCTCGATCGAGTGGAGGTCCGCGCGCTGATGGACGCTCGGTGCCGACCGTTTAAGTTTCCTGAGTGAAGATTGAATAATCTCAGGCGTAAGTTTAGACAGGCTCAACGTCTCCAGCAGGGGCAACTGCAACTTGCTTGTGGCGCCGGTCCTTGTTCGCCAGCGCTTTTCAGCATGCTTTGGTCTAGGGCTCCAGTTGCTGAAATACTCTTGCGAACCATACAATATTAATATATATCCCAGTAGCCCCAAACCCTAAACCACATACTCCCAATGACAGGGGATATCGGGATATCCACACACTACCGGCATCGAGCGCAGGGTGCTAGCTGTGACTTCTTTTTGTGAATTACTTGTCTGCTTCGGCTCTCTGCTGTTCAAGTGTAGCGTCATGGATGTCCCGGTAGCAAGCTCAGACCCTCAGCCGCTATGTCAGCCGAGTGCGAGTGTGTGAGTCGAAACCCTAAACCCTAAATATCCCAGTAGCACATTATTTAGGTAACTGGAGCCCTTATTATAGGGTTGCGTTGCAGGTTTCCAAGCCACTGCCATCGTCGGATTTGGAGAATACTAGCCCCGGAGCTGCCACTGAACACCCCAAAATACGTATTTCGGGTTTAGGGCTTAGGGTGACCGGGACCAAGTGCATGGGGCTCAAAAGATGCGGCAAGAGCAGCCCGCGTCCCCATCCTAAGCTGTGCTTTGAAGTTTTGTGTGCGGAAGCGGCAAAGCAAAGGTTCCAGTTACGGGTCAGAGCCCCTTATAGATATGAGCCTCGCGAATGCAAAGATACGGCCAATGGTAGAGAGGGGAGTTGGGCGTTCCGTTAGATGGTCTCATGCCCGCATAGGACAAGACAACGAAATATGACTACATGGGCTTCGACGACTTCGAAAGCTTCATGGCCCCTTGTTGCAGCAGGAGTCCCTCGGAGCCCTGCCATTCTGAGGGGTCTCCAGAGCAAGGGTTACTGTAGTGGTAAAACATAGGACATCAAGAAGGCATGACAAGATCGCACTCTGATTTGAAACCCCATTTGTTCGCAGATCTGAGGGCAAGTATGCACAGTATTGCCAAGAACGGCCGCTTGGCTTGCAGATAGCAGGAGCTGCGGGAAAATGCGGAAGTCGTCCTGGCTGGGCCACCCGTCCTTTCCTTGTCCTGGTCGGCCTTTCACGAAGACCAGCAGCGACAGACCAAAGTGCAGCAACACGCAAGGGCAGAGCTTATGCTGTGCTTGTTGAAGACGAGACGGAAGCAAAGATCCGCCAGTAGTGGCGTGGGGCAGCGACGCATGTTCCAGGCCCAGGAGAGCGGTATTCGTAAGGAGTTGCGCACTTTTGTCCGTACATCTGAGGTACAGGGCACCTTGGCGTACACATATGATTCATATGACTATGATGCATATTTTTGCAGGGTTTTGATGTCTTTTCGGAGTGTGCTTCGATCGAGGATACATGCAAGACTGTACGATGCTGAACCGCTGGCAATAATCAATTCTTCCACTAAATCTTACTTCCTCAACCTTATACCCTATAAAGGTAATCTTCGATCGCTTCGACGAAGATGGATCCGGGACCATCTCCCTCGAGGCCTTTTTGCAGTCACTGCATGTCTGAAGGGAGAGCCCTAAGCACCCAAAGAACCCAATAACCCTTAATTAAGGAATATACCTCAAATTATAGGGGTCCTAATATTAAATATGATTTAAGGTATATCCCCTAGTTAAGATAATATACCTTAAACTATAGGGCCCTAATATTATGCTTTAAGGTATATTCCTGAATCAAGGGGTATTGGGTTCTCTGGGCAGGGCATCCCTGAAAGCTCAGCTTCCATGGTTCAGGGCTTTTGGCTTTGGTTTGAGTTCCTGCGCCGAATTTTCATTACTGTAAGGGACTGCAAGTATAGAGCTCCAGGCGAATTATTATTTACTGTAAGGGACTGCAAGTATAGAGATTTTGCCATAGTATCTATGTTGGGCCACTGTTTGGGTTTTGAGCTTATGGTTAGGCGGTTAGACGTGTGGACTGTAGCGAAAAGTTTACTAGTGCCTAGTGGTTTACTGTTACGGTTGCAGTTACGTTTGCTGATATAGTAGTGGTTTTTGCTATTTGGTTGCTGTTGTTTTGCTATTGGAGTGGCTGTTGGTGTTGCTGCGGTGGCTGTTGTTGCTGCCTGTTGTTGCTGTGGTTCTTGTTCGCTTGGTTCTGCATCTTGTTCTTGTTGTTGTTAGCTATTTTCTTCGTATCATTATTGATAACTACCTTTGTTATTTTTTCCTTGTTGTCGTCGCTTGTGTTGTTGTCTTTCTGGCGGTTGCTTACGTTTGTAAGAGTCGCCATTGCTATGGCGAGAGTTGTGCTGGTCTGCCCCTTGCCGCATTTTATTTGAAACAGGAGCTGAGGGAGATGCTCCACTACCTTGGCTTCATGCCGAACCGACGGATGATCCAGGCTCGGGTCTCAGCAGCTGTATAATGTAGGGGCCTAAATTTTTTTTTTGGGGGGGGTTCCTTACTATAGTTATAGTATAATGGGCCCCAAAACCCTATTTTAATTATGAAGGCCCCTATATTAAGTAACCTTTGCAAGGCAAGCCTCAGCCAGTAGGCGGCCTAGGTGTTCTTCGCTTCGGAAGTTGAGGCTTGAGGTATTGCGCGAGTGCGCATGCAGGTGTCACGAGATTTGGTGATCAGGGGTATAGGTTTAGGAGCCTGGTTCCACATTGAACCAAAGTTCTGACTGGCAGCCCGGGAAATTACTTGTCGCAGCTTTTTGCCGCAATAGCTTCGCCGCCTAGGCTTGGTGTGCCCTTGGCTTGCAAGGCCCCCAAATACAACGACGGGCTCTGCAGTGGGCTTCTTACTGTCTTGGGTGGTTCCTCCTCGAGGTGCCTACTGACTACACCTGGCTCCCCCGCACTCCCAGAAGACGGGTCAGACGACCGGAAACCGAAAGTCCGTACTTGAGCCAACCCCTCTGAATCTGTGAGCGAATCTGCACGTGCCGGGGTGTTTACTGTGCCCCCCTGCCGATGAAGGAAGCGCTTTCTGCCATCACCGCCGGCGGCAAGGATTGCCTCGTGCCCCGGCCATGAGCCACTGAGGGATTTCCATAGAGGTTCAGAGGGACTCTCCATGTGAGTTGCTGTGTCGAGATCTAATACCTACCGGCCGACATACGCACGTGGACATAATCCTCGAGGACTAATCCTCGTCTACTTCAGGGTCGCGAGCTGTGATGCCCTAGATGCAGGCACCCACCCTGCAGCATCATACTTTGAGTCATAGGACCTGCTCATGATACCCGCGAGCTTGGCAGAAATCAGACGAGCGATTGAAATTGTTGATCCTTGCAGGGTACGGCACTGTGGACTGTAAGCAAAGCTCTAATCTTGTAACCTCGAAAATGGCTTCGAGTTTTCATGTTTCAGAAGCTGCCATCGGGACAAGCCAGGAACGACAGGCGAATTGGTACGCATGCTTGTATGTCATCATCCACAACATGTGCTAACCGAAATGCAATGTCTGAGGATTTCGATCAGCTTGTTCTCTTTCTCCTGGTCTACCGCCGGAGGGAAGGCTTCTGTCGTGCCGAGGACGGGGCATGCTATTTCCGGTTGCAAGGAAACCGGGCCACATCCCTATCTCTGCAGACCGCAGTCTTGCAAGACGTCGTTCCTCCGTGATGACCGCATGCCTGTGATACGTTTCTGCGCCTTTTGGTTCTGCCTGTGCTTGCCCATATCCTCGCGACGAAAAGGTCGGCGAGCTGCAGCAGATTCACGCCTCTCAGCTTTTCTTCATTTTTATTCCTTAGGCGGGACAGCCAATCCTGCACTGTCGCCCCAAACGAAGGACATTGTCATCATCACTGTCAGAAGCAAGACTTGATTGTGGTGCCGGTTGCTGTTGTAAGAACTTGAGCTAGCAAGAACAAGAACCCAACGCCACGATGGAAGAAAGCGCAAGTCTGCGGAGCATGGCACAGCACAGAACCGAAGGCTCAGTATGCCGATGGGGATCCTCCACTGATGCCGGTGTCGATGCTGGGCGTCTCGGCAGAAGACGTCCCAAGCGACATACGAGCTAGAGAGGATGAACTGGGGCCCCAGACACCGGAAGCTGTTGCCTTGCAAGCCTTATATATGATTATATAATATGTACCCTGTAAACCCTGTAAGCCCTGCAAGCTACTATGCAAGTACCTGGAGCCCTAGGGCTATGTAAACACTATGAGGCGGTAACCTCTAAAGTTCCCTAAAGAAGGCTCCAATGCTCTGAGGTGCTGCGCTCAAGCAAGCCTTTGGCCGCCAGGCCTAACCCGGTTCGGGGGGTTCTGGGCCTAAGCCCTAAACGAAACCTACAACATCCTGCTGCTAGTAGGAACGAGGTACAGAAGTCTGTTCACAATTTCGAAAGCTTAGGAATCAGAGCTCGTTTATGGAGCTTGCAGTTTTTTGTAGGGTTTAGGGTTCAGGCTTCATGTAATCTAGGCTGTTAACTGGGGCTTGCAAAAAAAAGGCCCTAACCGTCCTTAGACTCATGGAGTCTTGATTCTTGGCATGGTCTGCAGTTTAGGTGTGGTTGAGATACTGAGCCGGGCGCATTGCCCCGATGCCTGCGGAGGTGCATGACTTTGCGGCCAAAGTGCAGGAGCAGCTGCAGAAGGGCATCTTGGCATGCAGAAGAGCTTGCTCTCGCTACTGTAGTAGTCGTGGTAGTGGTAGTAAGTTGAGTCGCATGTGCTTTGGCCCACTACCTCACAGGACAGATCTACCGATCGTGTACTTCCTCGCCTGATCCGGCCAAGGGCTGAGTGTTTGCTTCACCTACCCTAAACCCCTAAAGCCCCATATATCCTAACCCCTAAACCCCTAAACCCCTATACCCTAAACGAGGCTACTTGTGAGCTTTGTTCTCTGCCATGCGAGAGGGAAAAAAGCCCCTATATACCCTAAACCCCTATACAGTTTTGGCTCAAGGCTCGACAAGCAACCTTGCCGAAATCTGCTATTAGCATTTATTTTTACTGCCCCTCCCGACCTCTGGCTAACAAACCACTTACCCGCGATAGTGGCAGCCATGACTTTCGGCCCGCTGCTGCCGCCAGTGATTCTGAACACGGGACTTGAGGTGTATGGGCTCTGGCATTTTCTGACTGAGCTGGACACGAATAGTGCTGCCTATGTGGCGGTACACCTTCTGGCCCTTATTGAGGCACTGAGGCAGTTGCAGGAAGTGGATGTAGAACCACTGGTCCGAGAGTACTGGGATCACTTGGAGCGAGTCTGTGAAGCCAAGTACAAACCAATTCGGCTCAATGAAGTGGCAGAAGATGAGAGGATGCTGCAGGAGATCGTGTGCGGACTTTCGCAAAGGCTCCGCTTGCGCACATGGTTTCTGCTAGCAGATGCGAGACTAGGTAGCGGTGACGACTACCTCCGTGGCTCGCGACTGGATTTGCATGACATGGGGCCTCTGTAAGCCTCGCGGCTAGGTGAGTCTGAAGTGGCCCGTGTGAGTGCAAACTGGGGCTAACGGCAGCAGCCATTACGGACATTGGTGGTTGTGGACATGTAACCACGCCCGTGGGGTGAGAGGTTGCTGCGCCACGACATGAGGCTGATGGCAGACTGCAAGCGAATTCGAGAATTCATTGAATTTGGAGTTCAAGAAATTCTTGAATTTGCGAATGAGACATGGTGACACTGCTGCATGAACACTTTGCATGATACTTGTGAATTTACTGCCGTGACGAATTTCTGCAGAGACGACCTTCGGGGCCAGCGCCAGAGAGGGCACCTCTATCACGAGAGGGCTGGGCAGAGCGAGGTCCATGTAAGTGTGTCTGCGGTAGCATGGTGTTATGAGACCAACTGAGTGAGCAAATCGAATTGAATGCATGAAGCTTTGTATGCATGACGACTGGGAACCTGCCCGGGCGCGTGGAGATTCGTACGTTCTTTTGAAACAGCGAGCATCTGCTCGAACTACGCAGGAGAGCTTGATGAACCGTGTCCTTGTTGGTGCGTTGCTATGGCTTGTTATTATTGTTGCTACATCTTTAGGCGACTCGGTTGTCAAGCATCCTGAATGTAGCGTCGTGAAGTGGAGACAGAACCATGCGGAGCCTTGCCGGCCTTGTGCGAGTGTGAGAGTCGAACCCCCTGTATACCCTAAGCCCTAAACCCTGGGGAGGCAAAGGTTTCGGGTTCTGGCAAAGCGTAGCCGGAAGAGTCCCGCCTCATTCGGTCTGCTGTTGTCAGAAGCTTGACAAGCTCTGTAGGGGCCTTCATAATTACTCGTACCTAGACTATGTGCTATGTATAAACTGTGTTTGGGGGGCTCCTGATTATAATTATAGTATTGTATACCCCAAAGCCCTATTCTAATTAATAAGGCCCCTACAGTAAATCTCCACCACAGCCCGAAGTCCTAAATCTCTGAAACCCAACCCTGCCTAGACTGGAGTGGCCAAGTCGCACGAAAGCTCATTCCCTAAACCGTCTGAATCTCTAAACCCGAAAACCTAAACTATCCTTTCTAAACCCGAAAACCTAAACTCTCCCAAATCTCGTGGTCTTCGGGCATGAGGACTACGAGCCCGAGAAGCTGCGCCTCTCAGACTTCCTGATCATCTGCCGGCATCTCACCTGCGGTGGTCCGAGTTTTACGGGATTCCAGGGTTCCCGTTTAAGGTCTCCTTTCAGGGTTCAAAAAGGGGCTATATAACGTTCTTGGGGTGTTAGGCTTGCTTCAAGGTGAGATGTATGCGCAGCGCAGCAGGACTACGCACAATACTGTAGGCTTCCTCAGCAGCAGTATCAATCGAAATCATGATCGTAAATCCGGAGTCCTAGACCCTAAGCGCTTCAGACCCTCAAATTAAACCCATGGCTTCAGGAATTGTCGAGAAGACATGCATAAAGAGATGGACATGATTTGGCCTCCCAGCTTCTCCTCGGACTCGGAGGAGAAGTCAGCAACCCGCCGGCATCAATCGGTCCTGCTTGACATTTGTTATAATTTGGGTATCTGCGTGTATGTATGTAATGTCATGTCATGTCATGTCA